>JAAIIK010000041.1:5091855-5105350 GCA_014706435.1 Silurus glanis | reverse complement strand
CTTCTTCTTCTTCTTCTTCTTCTTCTTCTTCCTCTTCTTCTTCTTATTATTATTATTATAACAATGTTGAACCTGGAAAGGTTTTAACGCAAGAAAAACCGTGGTTCCGTTTTTTTTTTTTTTTTGTTAGTTTTTTTTTATCAATCTTAGGCTAGGTGAAGCGAATAGTAAGTTTGTCAGTAATTTTATTCGAAAGAACTTTCATTTTCATCTTATAGAGAACAAGTAAAAAAAAAAGATTAGATACTTATAGTTTAAAAAAAGACTATGTAGCATCTTCCTGGTAATATCCATACATCTATTCATACTGCCTGGCAAAAAATAAAAGTAATTACTTAAGAGTAATTACTGCAGTGATTAATGTTTCACCTAGCAACAAGTCATTTCTCTCTAAATAATGCATTGGACAGCTTCTTATTTCATAACCAACCATGTCAAAAGACATGACATGTGGTCATGGAGAAGATGTTAGTATGTTTCAGAAGAGTCATATTATTAACCTGCATCAGATAGTACAAAAAAACAACAACAGTAGAACTTAGGGCTATGTTTAATAGTACAGGTCAGAAAAATTACACATGTACAATGAGAAGAGAACTCAAGGGACTGGGACTAAACAGCTGTGTAGCTCAAAGAAAACCACTTATTGTTTATGTTAATTGGGGCTTCAATTTGGTAGGGAGCATAAAGATTAGGCTCAGGAGCAAAATGAGATTTAACCTATTCCTGGGCAATGGGTGCATTAAAATAAGAAGTGCACCCTTCATGCCTAGTGCCTATCGTATTAGCCTGTGGGGGCAGTGTTATGATTTGAGGTTGCTTTAGTTGGTCAAATCTAGGTTCAGCAACATTTTATGCTCAAATAATGAGGTCAGCTGACTATCAGAATATAGTTAATAACCAGGATTTTCCATTAAATGGTTCTTTCTTCCCTGATGGCACAGGCATATTCACTGGGCTTAGATTGTGAGAGTCAAGTCAAGTCAAAAAGCTTTTATTTTGAACATTATATATCTGACGCAGTACACAGTGAAATGAGACGTTTCTCCAGAACCCTGGTGCTACATAAACACAACATAGAGCCACATCACACAATACAAAACAGAGTGTTTTAAAAAGAATGAGACATCATTTTTACTTATGGATTGGCCTCCACAGTGTCCAGACCTTAACCCTATTTAGAATTTTTGGATGTGCTGGAAAAGACTTGGTTGACAGCGGTCCAAATCTCCCATCCTCAATACAAGATCTTGGCAAGAAATTAATTAATGCAACTTTTGATGAAAATACTCATGTTGCAAAATAAATATTATGACATGGCATAAGCTTATTGAACGATGGCAAATGACTGCTGTAAATGTAAAAGTGGTCTAACAAAATATTAGTGTGTGACATTTCTCTGGCCAGCAGTATATATGTTAAAATGTATTATAAACCATAACCTATACAACAATGCAAAATTTGTAAAACATTTATGGCATTCAGCAAAAGCCCCTATCCAGAGATATGTACAAAAGTGCTTTAAGGCTTTAATCAATGAATAAATCAACACTAATTCACTAGATCGCAAATGTAGGATACCATCAGCATAAACTCTATTGAGAGCACAATTCTTTTTTTTACCGTAAAGACATAAAACAAACAGGAAAAAAAAATAAGTGCTAGTTCATGTGTTTCAGGAAGAGGTAGGTTTTCACCAGTCTTTTGTATATAGGCAGTTACTCATCAGTTCAGAAACATTGAGATATTAATTAAACGCTTAAACATGAAATAAAATAGGGTTAGTATTAAAAAACGATTCATTCACATTAATTGAGTCAAGTGTGTTAAATTGGGAGTTTGTAAAATGATTTAATGAATTTTATTAATGTAAAATAAATTAAGGAATTAATAACCACCGCAGCTGTTAGACACAAACCACGTGCACAGTCCAGCCTACAACTCCCATCTGCTTACAAATAACTTCCGGGTTTGAACGCTTCAAAAGTCGCTGATTGGTGGAGCGCGGAAAGCGGAAGTAGAATTGGCAGGAATGGTTTGATACTCTCTAAACAGTCAGCGATAATTGCACATATTTGTAAGCTATGGACGCGTTACAAAGGCACAGGTGTCTTTATAAGGGCACAACTCCACCATGGAAGGAAACATACAGAAAGGTAACTTTATATGAAATTTGAAAAGCAAACTCTCAGGAGTGCGTTTCTGAGTAAATACAAATTGACCTCGTGTTTTTATAGGTGCACTTAATAGTGTAGGACATTAGTGGGGGTTATTGGCCTATTTGGCCTCGATAGACACAAGCTCGGTTACAAGGTTACTGCTTTTATTTCCATAAATGTTCAAATGATAATGCAGAGGAAATGTTATGAATATTTGGTTTGTCTTTAGGTCATGTTCAGTAAAATATTTAAAAAGTCACCACCTGGATATAACTAAGCAAATGGTTAAGAGCCTTCCACTGGAAATTTGTGATGAATATGTTTCACCTGGCAACAAGTCACTACACCCTAAATAGTGCAGTAAAAAGCTACTTATTTCCTAAACAACCATGTCAGAAGATATAACATGTTACTCTGGAAAGGTGTTACTCTGTTTCAGAAGGGTCAAATTATTGTCCTGCAGCAAATAGTACAAAAATGTTAGAACTTATGGCTGTGTTTAATAGTAAAAGAGCAATTCCACACTCACAATGCGATGAGAACTCAAAGGAGTGGGATTAAACAGCTCTGTAACCTTTAGAAAGCCACTTATCAATGATTTTTAGACTCTGGAGCAATGGAAAACTGTTGTGTGGACTAAATTTGACTTTAACCTGTTCCAGAGCGATGGGCACTGAAGAGAAGGAGAGAGGTGAAGAAAGTGCCTAATGTATGCTTGGTGCCTACTGTATAATCCTGTGGGGGCAGTGTTATGATCTGCGGATGGTTTAGTTGAGCCATGGTCACCTCCTAAGTTTTTCGGATGAAGGAAGTCTGAGGAATATTAAATTTCAGCTAAAACAAGTTTTATCGAGTTGTATTATTTTACCATAAAATGTTTTGGGTGCAAAAGTATTGGGACACCTGGCTTTTCCATCCATATGTGGAATTTTCTCCAAACTTTTATCACAATGTTGGAGGCAAATGTTTGTATCTTCTGTACCAGCTTGACAGTACCCCTGTGCGCAAGGCTATCTCCGTGAAGATATGCTTTACATGGGTTGGAGTGGAAGATCTTATGGTCTGCTCTAAAACTCTAACCTCAACCCTATTGAACACCTTTGGGAGGAAAAGAAAGCTGCCTGCACTCCATTTCCACAAGCACACTACAAAATCTGGTGGAAACTCTTCCCAGAAAAGTGGTTATTACAAAAGCAAATGGGGACTAAATGTGGACTGAGACGTTCAAAAAGCACAAAGGAAGCTCATGGTCAGGTGTCCTTTGTCTATATAAATGTAGTCTTTATCCGGGTTTTTCACTCTGTTCTCTTTCCTAAGCGTTGTGTGGAACGGTTGAAGAACAGCCGGTCGAGATTGTTGGAGAAGTATCGTCAGATAGGCGATGCCACTAAGGGCTCTCTGCTCGTCCAGGAAGTGATGGAGATGGAGTGGAACGCCTTGCAGTCAGCAAACCAAAGACTGCCTTCGCTGTGGAAGAGAGACGGTGTCAGTGATGTACGGGTATTTTAGATCAGTCATACACACTTGAAGTTCTCGTGTTGGAAAGTGTTTTTTGTAATGTAATTTTTCCTCTGCCTGATTTTACAGATGTACAGAGATGTGCAGGAACAGGATGAATTGGCTGTTCTAGAGGAAATCCAACAAGAGCTTATATCTCAAGGTCACTGTCAATATATGTTAAAAGCAAAATTTCTTAAAGAAATATTTCAGTCTTTTCTCACTTGGTGATGCAACTCTAGTGAATGTGTTGTTTATAATTGAAGTCTAAAGGCACTTATGGAATTCGGTCAGAAAAGAAAAATCACTCTACATGTATAAACAAGTCTTGTATTTATAGGTTCTTGCCCAGAAGTCTTTAGCGGAAATGTACCAAACAAGTCATTTAATTTATAACAAGCTAATTATGTTCATGATTACAAACGTTAAATGAGTAAGTACTTGAATCCCTGTGATGGGTGACTTTATGTAGTCGTAGTCACTCGTCATTCTCTCAGATCACACGTTGTTTAGCTTCAGGAGTTTTATTGCATTTTCTGCTGCATTTTACTATCCTGCTCAGATTCTGTCTTCATTCTGTCTTACAAAAGAAAAAAAAAACAGTGACCGTTTATCATTAGCATCCTATAAATATACATACAGTGCTTGACAGTGTCAATATTGTAAATACCTAGTCATTCAATGTCTTTTAGAAGTGTGTATGGATTTACTTTGACCAACAAACATGTACATTGACAGTTGTTACACAATATTTTCATTGAAAAATGAGCTTTACCCACTTGACACACTCTTTTTGTCTCTGAACATTCAGCTGAAATACTTTTGTCATGCTTCTTGTAAAATTTGCCAAATGTGTTCTTTGCTAGTTGAAGATTTTTCTCACCTTGCGATCAAGTTCACCCCAGATCAGTTCAAGAAGATTTAGGTGTGTCGATTGGGCAGGCTGTTCCGTGATCGATAACGCTCCAGCCGTCCACATTTCTTTTTTCCTCTCTAAATAATGCCTACAGAGCTTGGATGTATGCTGCGGGTCATTCTCTTGTTGTACGGTGAAGTCGGTTCCAATTAGCCGCAGTCCAGATGGAATTGCACAGTGTTGAAGTATGGAATGGTAGATGTGCAGGTTTAGGATTTCTTTTACCCGGATTAAGTCTCCAACCTTCCCTTCCCTGAAACAACCCCAAACCATTAAGCTTTCCACCTCCATGTTTAACTTTAGGTGTGCGGCAATCTGCGCACATCTCTCCTGTTCTCTGTCTTCTGTGGATAGAGCACAGAGAAGAACTTGCATAACTTTCAGCTAGTCATTCACTGTGCAATTCTTTTTTTTTTTTTTTTTTTTTTTTTTTTTTTTTTTTTTTTTTTTTTGCGTGCCTTGCATTTACCTAGTTTGTTGCATATAAACAAATTGAATATGCATGGGTCTCAAAAACCATTAAAGAAGCTGTTTTTGTTTTCCAATAAGTAGTCATTCCAAAAGGGTTTCCTGTTGTCCATACATGCGGGTAATGTTTAATGACAAAATAATGTAAATAGTCTGTAGTCATCACACATCCACTACAGATGTGGTAGATCGGAATTAGCTGGGGTGAAGTGGAGCAGGAATTATCTTTTAACGTACAGAATTTTATTTATTATTATTATTATTATTATTATTATTATTATTATTTTTTTTTTTTTAGAGCTTGCAATTATTGAGGAATACCACAAAAGCCAGCAGTTTGAAGAAAAGTACTTTAACTCTGTTGTGGAGGGCATGGAGGAAGAAGGAAAGCTCATCTGCCCCATGTGTCATGCGTGAGTAAAACAACCGCTACAATAACTGCTTCTTGTCAGGTTATCGGTGTTAATAACGCTGTTTTGGTTGTGCAGGAATAATCTGACTGTGAACAGCCACTTTACCTCATGTCCATGTGGCCTTTATATCAACACAATGGTGAGTCAGAGGAGCACACGGATATCTCGGAATACGTAAAACAGTATGAAGAATTGCAAAAACTCGGATGTTTAAGTCCTACTAGTTGCAGTGTGGATTGTATGCGTTTCCATACAGGGAAGGAGTATTACGGCAGATGTGCTCCGGCGTCTGCTTGAGATGAGAGTCACGGAACATCTGGAAGAGTGCCTCCAGAACCCAGTGTTCTCAGTCACCTCAAATGCGGACAGAGCCGGAAACCTTATGATGAGCTGCAAGGTAACATCACTTTTTAAAACCCAAATGGGTTCAACTGTCTAAGGCTTTCATCAAATTGCTTTCATCTTTAATCATCCTTAAAAGTCAGTCACTGATTCGGTAACCACGGTTACTAATTAAACATTTCAAAGGCAAACATTCTGGAATAAAACTTTCATTATATGAACGTATTGCAGAACACGTTTCTGCAATTGGAGCAATTTGTTGTACTAAAATATTAAATAAAAATCAGATTTAAAGTCCTGCTTGGGCCAGTTTTCTGGTTTGAATACGTAGCTTTATAGAGACCGAATGTGGTGTTTCCTTATAACATGAAATGCTTCAGACCTTTGGAATAAATGCTAATTATTAAACCTCTTTTTATCTTATCTGCAGGTGTGTGATTATCTCGCTATTGTCTTGTGAGCAACTCCGGTACAACGGCCTTTGTGTGCTTTCCAGTGTTTTTAGTATTTTATTTCTGTGAAATAAAGAGATCATTTATTTAACATTACACACTGTTCTTTTAATGTGTTGCTATTTATGATTAAAGACAATCAACAATCGAAAACCTATACCGCATTTAAACACTAAACCAGCACTGAGAATTCAAGTTGAGCGATTCGAGCACAGAGAATTAAAACCTTTTAATGTTTATTTCCAACATATTAAATTTCAGTCTGCAGGTGGTTTTTTTTATTTAAAAAATAAATAAATAAATCCCCCCCCCCCCCCTTGTTTTAGATGCATTTTTTTTTCTATGCATGCATAAATTAAGCTCTTAATTATTCTGCATTATGGTGACTTGAGTTACATTTTCATATATATAGATATATATATAGATATGCTAGTATTATGATACACTATATTGCCAAAAGTTTGCAGACACCTGATAAGTATGGTATGTGCATTTTGAGAATCACATTCCATTTAGTCTCAATTTGCTCTTATAATTCCTTTCACTCTTCTGGGAAAATGCTCCACTAGATTTTGGGGTGTGCTTATGGACCTTTGTATTCATCAGCCTCAAGGGTGTTGGTAAATTTGGGTACTGATGTAGGGTGATGAAGCCTGGGGTGCAGTTAGTGTTCCAATTCTCATCCCAAAGGTGTTCAGTAGGGTTTGGATCAGAGCTCTATAGCAGACCACTCAAGATCTTCCTCTCCAAACTATATCTTCATGGAGATCACGCTGGGGCATTATACTGCCTCAGAAAAGAAATCCTGTACAATTGTGTGCCTGCAGCTTTGTAAGTTTGGAGAAGAACCACATATAGCAGAGGTCAGGTGTCCTGAAATTTGTCCATATAGTCTATGCATGTTATTGTGTTTGGTTATGAGCCGGACCCCCATCCCAAACCTGGTCTGTGGAAAAATTATCGTGTAAAACTGGTGCATGATGCAAGTTGGATTAGAATGCTTTACTGTCAGATTATAAAGACTGTGGACTGTGTGTGTTTTGATGCTGCTCGGAAGCTTGAGATGTACAGTAGTGCTTTAAATGGGCCTTAAAGATAGACTGGATCTGCAAAAGTTTCAGAGGGTAAATTACTATGAAAAAAAATTCACACAAGTCTGTTTATGAAATATTTATTTTTGATGCAACATGAGGATTTGTGAGGAACTTTTTACCAGAAACAAAATGTGCATATTTGACAAATTAAACCCCTTGCTGGACTTGACTTTCAATCTCTGCTTCAAAACCTTCTTGAAGTCAAGTCTCATAATTTAAAGAGCTTCATGTGTACATTCAAAACACTTAATTTATATCAAAATAAAGTATAAAAGTTATGTACTGGGTCTTATTGTTTTCTGTATATAAGTATTTCCTATTAGCTGGAAGGGGAAGACTGCACATAATGTGATCACTGACACTTAATGAAACCGTTGAGGTCCTCCAGGAACTTGATGTACTCCTGATGCTCCAGTGCTGTGCTCAGCTCAGTCAGCTCATCAGCAAATGTGTTGTCAACACCACGGTCAGCTAAGAAGTCCATTAAATGGTCATAAAGTGCCTGTGGAGATGATAAAGATGAACAGGAATTAGCTGAATAAAACAGTGGCAGGTTTAGCACAGGTAAAAACTGTTTGACCTGCTGATTATTAGGCCCAACTTAAAGCTCTAAAACAATCAGCTTGTATTAAAACAAGGTATTCTCCTATTCTTGGGTAATCGCAAGTTAGAAGATGAAAACATCACAACCTTGAGGCAAGAAAGCAAAATTGGATGCATTTCAAATATATATAGACATTCTTGTGCCTCTGAGGTCATGTATGTAGAAGCATGGGGAGATGGGTACTTTCCTCAAACAGGTCACAGAGAATGCAATGGTTTTTACCCTCTGTGGGTTTTAGGGGAGTGACTGCATTTGAGAATTTGCAAGAATTTGTCAGAGGAGGAAAAAAAGCAAAACCAGTACACTTTTTTTTTTTTTTTTTTTTTTATTCTACCAAATTTGCCATAGATTAATTAGTGAGACAACATTTGTAAATTGAGGACACTGATCTATACAGAAATCACTTATCCATGCAAATCGATGATATTTTTGCTGCAAACAATCAGTTTCTTTCATTGAATTTCCTCAATAACATGAAAGATAGAAAGGACTACTGTAAATGTATTTAAAAGAAAAAACTAAACAAAAACTACAGTTCATCCTTTTGACCATCAGGTGTCAGTAATGTGCATGGTGTTAAAATGTTCACTGTTTTTAATGAGCTCATGTAATGAAATACAATTTGAAATTAAGTTTTTAATTCAGTTTTTAATTCAAAATGTTTCAACTCTAGAAAAGCAAACATACCCAGTCCAGAGAGTCTGTGTTAAGGGTGTAGCTCGTCTCCTTCCAGTCTTCCTCTCCTTCAGGCTGGAAACTGACTTCACGGATAGTAAAGATGTCACTCTCTTCCTCTCCTTCGCCGTGACCGATCTGCTCAGATTTAAACAGATTTAAAATCACTGACCATAACCCCAGCACTGGGCATGCTTTAATGGTAGAAACATTGATATTAATCATGCAGATAGAGGTTACAAAAAAAGGAAAAGAAAACTGAAGTGAAGTGTTTACCTCATCTTCTGGAAAGTGGCAGTCGAACACCAGGGAGTTTTTTGCCCCCTTTTTAGTCACTTCAATGACAAAGTTAGGTGAGGAGACGATATCAGGCTAAAAAAAAAAAAAAAAAAAAAAACAGAAAAAATAAACAACTTTGTAGCAATTATCTATCATCAATTATGACTAAGCCGCTACTTTTTCCCCACGCTTTGAACCCCGCGGCTTAAACGATGAAGCGGCTAATTTATGGATATCTCCTGGGTTTTTCCCGGTTTCACAAGCTTCAAGCCAAAAAACTGAGCCCCATAACATTAGACCAATGAAATTGCCGAACGGGTTCAGGTAAACCAATGAAACTCTTTATATTAAATCAGACGCGCTCCCACTGAATCGGGACGCACCACATCATAAATATGGATGAGGTTCCTCTGAAGTTTGACCTGCCGCTCACTCGAACTGTCAACAGGAAATGCGAATCATTCGTCACGCTGAAAACAACCGGGCATGAAAAAAACGCACTTCACCTGTGTTCTGAGCTGCACGGCATCGGGAGAAAAGATTCACGGATGGTGATTTTTAAACTCAAGACGATGCCAAAAGATAAAATCTCAAGAGAAATTGTTGTGAAAGGAAGGAGGAAGACAGTGAACAATGACTTTCTTGGTAGGCTACTGTTTAGATACAAGCCGTGTAACAGACACTGTCTTTCGTTAAAGCCTGTGTAAAGTTCATTAGTTTCAATGTAGGCACCTGCGGCTTATAGACAGGTGTGGCTTATTTATGTTCAAAATAAAAATCTTTGTCAAATTCAGTGGGTGCGGCTTATATTTATGTGCGCTTTATAGTCCGGAAATTACGGTATATAATCGGAAAATATTTGTTTTTGATGTCAACATTTCGAGTTTTCTATTCATATATGGATTATGTATGTGAGGCAAGTATTCACTGAGATTCAGGTTGGTTTATTTGTGTCTGTGAAGAGAGATGACAGACGACAGAGAGCGCCCCCTGTCTGTTTTCTTTATTTTACAAAAAGCACAGCATTTTGTCGTTATGAGTGTATACAAATAAAAGTAGATTACAGATCTACTTTTTTTCTACTAGATTACCTTTACAGATTCGAATGATGTATTGCTCTTCTCTGATCAAAAAAGACAAAGTAATTTAAGTTCGTTTCGGCGTTATGAGAAAAAATGCGGCAAAACTCGTCGGCGTTTGTCGACCCGAGGGTTAATTGCCGAATTTGTGCACCATTGCGTTTTACTTTTTTTTGCTTGATTTAAGACTTGGCGCATCAGTAAAACAAATGTTTAGTGATTCTGAATTATTTTTTGGTGGAGTTTTTTTTATTTTTATCTAAAGAGTAAAGAAGGGACGTCCTGAATAAACGTGTGTTGCATTAAAGGTTTTAATTTAGACCTCTTTTATATTTATTTATTTATATTAAAAATGGTCAGCTAGAGATGCGCGCTGCGTTAATCACTTTACATTAATAAAATTTGTGCCGTTAAAATGTGCACAAATGTGTTAACGTGTTAAATTTGACAGCCGTAAAAATACTGATGTTTATTTCAATAAATTATAAATAATACATAATAAAGCCTTACGTGCAAAACAAAAAACAACAGCAAGTGGCATCAGTAATTCTCTAGAGGCTGCTCTTGTAATAACAGCGGACCAGAAGCCGGAAAAAAAACAATCGCTATATGGACTTTTGCCCATAGCCCCGATTGTTCTGGCAATCAACTATAGATGCCGATTAGTCGTCAATACCGATTAATCGGTCGACCTCTAATTACAATAAACATTATGAAATGCAAACACACACAAAATAATTCCACTGTCAAGTATCAGTAAACAGAGTTCAATGTTGCATCAGAGTCCTGTTCTTGGCTGAGACAAGCAGAACCTGATCATCTTTTCTGCTGCCTAAAATCTCAACAAATTCTAGGATGCTTTTCTGCTTCTCTTGTTTGTAAATATTGATCATTTGATTTACTGTAACTGTCCTGTATGTTTTATTGCATTGTTCATCTGCTACATGAACAAAAATGAATTTCAACAATGAGCAAATGCTGCTTATAAAAATCTACATTCGTAAAATGTAAATAAAATTAAGACCAAGTTCTACCTCATTGTCCTCGCTCTTCTGACCCTGCTCTGGTTCTTCCTCCAGGTTCGGGGGAATGCTGTTGTTCACATTGAAGGTGACGGTCACTCTGGAACATATTGCCAAAGCTTAGGCTTAATACCAATGCAAGTGTGGAAATGATTCAAATGAATGAGTAACTAAATCAGAATGATTATCTTCAGAAAATTTCTTTAGATAAATATGGCAAATGAGACACTGGAATATGGAATACAATGGTCATAATGGTTTTTCTTTGACACGCTCAAATGCAGTCATAGTTTGTGATTGAACAAGTTTTTTCAAACTCACTTCTCTCCAGAGAGGTCTCGGGTAAGTTTCGCCTCAGTACCGTTCAGCTCAAGCTCCCATCCTCCAGACATCTTGGGGAGCGTCTTGGTTTTCTGGATCTTTTTTTCCTCTTTGATTTCATCCGAGAGAAATTCTACAAATGCTTTGTCACCTGTAAGGATGGAAGATAAGTATCAAATAGGATTTATTACAATAGGTACAAACACAATCAGTCTCACAGTCCAGTGGTCATGGACTGAAGTATTGATTTGTGTCTTCCTGGTTTTATGGGTTTCTTCTGAATCCCAAAAACAAGCTTGTAGACCAGAAATGCCCAAAATAGGGCCTGCGATCCAAAGTTGGCCCGTAGTAACCTTTCGATTTTCATTTTATGAAAAATAAAGACCAGCTTTATGTCTCTCATTAGAGGTCACCGATAGTGCAGGCATATGGCTGTACTGCTTATAGAATCAATAAGCTGTATTAGGCATTGAACATTATTGTACTGTATTGTCCTATATTATAATACAAGATAGTTGCTATGCTTTCATTGTACTATACGTTGCACAGAACTACAGCTCTTAGTCATAAAATAAAAAATAAAACCATAAATAAAAAGGTCTTTTGAGTTTTCTCCTCTGCATTTCAGTATAGTGAAATTCTTTCTTTGCATGTCCCGCCGATGTTAGGAAGTTGGGGTCAGAGTGCAGGGGCAGAGCGCCCATGGAGCACAGAGGGCTAAGGGCCTTTCTCAAGGGCCAAAAAGTTGCAGCGTGGCAATATTAGGACTTGAACCCCTGACCTTCTGATCAGTAACCCGGAGCCGTAACCACTGAGCTGCTACTTCCTTAATGAGAAGGACCATGGATGATTTTTATTTTATTTTATATTATACAGTTTGAAATAATGATAACATTTACTTTAAACCCACAGCCTTCAATCAAACCAGATTTGTGACCCTTAATAGAAATAAAGTTTGTGCCCCTCTGCTGTATGAATGAATGAATGAATGAATGAATGAATGAATGAATGACGACTAAATCCCTGAGCCCCATGAGTGAGTTCCCTGTTTGAACTTTCATCATTCAAGGTCGCATGGCGCAAAACGTGAGTAGGTGACGTCAAATCCGGTGTGGCTCTATTATTATTTTTATTATAGTATTATAATCAAAAACAGACTACCATACATACTACTGACATTAAGCGAATGGGCTTTCAACAAGGGACATCAAAAGATTTTGGGTGTATTTCTGACGTCAGAAATTCGATTCAATGACGCTCGTGCAATTAAGATGGATTATTAGATTTATAAACATTTCGGACTCTACCTTCAGTGTGAAGGCCTCCGCAGCCGCAGGACGGCAGAGTGTGTTTGGAGGCGAGCAGCGTGGCCCTGCGGTCCGCGCCGCCGCTGCACATCATCCATATCGAGCGCGTGAACGGCCGGGCGGTCGTGGCCGAGGTCGGAGCGCACAGCGCGGATCTGACGAGCGGCTCGGCGCAGCGGGCCACAGTCGCTCCCGGGGCCTTGTTCGTGAGGCGTGCCGCGATGTTTACAGCGCGTGTTAAAGACTTCAGCATGGCTGCACTTCTTCTTCTCTTCCTCTACTCTCTTCTGATCTGATCTCCACTCTCCTCACCGGTTTACACACACTCACAGAATGCGCTACAAACCACGTGCAGAAGGACACGATGACCTCACATATGAACTCTGCACCGGCAGCAGTTCCTCCTACCGGCACTAACAATTGTGTCCTCAAAACTCAATACAAAGTGCACTAGAAAAGAGTGTTCGTTTACATCCAATGTAGTGTCCCTGTATAGGGAACAAACCTGTATTTGGTACTCAGCTGAGTCTGTAGGGGCGGACGCATGTTTATTTTCGCGGAACTTTTTTTGTGTTATTTAATAGTTGAATAGATTTTTTTTTATGTTAAATAAGAAACTTGGTCTGATTGAGCGGTCATGCTGTGTGTAGTGTGCAGTGAGCATATTCCCAAATACAGATGTCCTGTGTGCAGAATCAGATAGTAAGTAAAGACTAGTTTGGACACGTGGGTTTGAGTTTATCGTGTGTATGTATGTATGTATGTATGTATGTATGTGTGTGTGTATGTATGTATGTATGTATGTATGTATGTGTGTGTATGTATGTTTGTGTGTATGTGTATGTATATGTGTGTGTGTGTGTATGT
>JAAIIK010000041.1:5069049-5091755 GCA_014706435.1 Silurus glanis | reverse complement strand
TGTGTGTGTGTGTGTGTGTATGTATGTATATGTGTGTATGTATGTATGTGTGTGTGTGTGTGTAAGTATGAATGTGTGTGTGTGTGTATGTGTGTATGTGTGTATAAGCTTTGAAAGCTTGTCAGCATGTTAGGCTATGTTCTGGGTAACTAAAATGTGATCAACTTTGCAGCTGAAATATTTTTAGTGTATAATTAAGTGGTATGAAATGTTTTGATGGGGTTTAGTGACCTTTATGTAATGTGTGTAAAAACCGCACATGAGCTAAAACCTCAGTTCATCTCTTCTATGTTGCAGCTGTTCTATAACATTTTCACAAAAAGGAAATATTGTGTCAGCAGTCTGTAATACATAAACATCTGCCCATTTGCTCTTTGATCACCGAAAAGTTGTAAATGTATTTGGGCACTAATTGCAATTAAGCCCTAAATCTTCACGTCATTCGTGTTTCAAATTCATTTGTTATTATCTGTTATTATCCTGGTATTAGTAACTCAGATGTTTTGGTACAGTCATTAATTGGTTAACTATTAGCTCTATGTAGCGAATACCGTATACTGAACAATAACCCAATAATTTGCACTCTTCTATTCTCTGTCAGTGGTTAATGCAAGTCAGATAACGTAAATACGTCACGTTGTTTGGACACGTGGGTGTGAATTTATCATCTATATTTATAATATGCATAGCGGTTAGGCCAAGTTCTGGGTGACTAAAATGTAATAAACCTTTCAGCTGTAATATTTTTAGTATATAATTAAGTGGTATGAAATGTTTTAATGAGTTTTAGTGATGTTTATATAATGTGTGTAAAAAAACCACAAATGTGCTCAAACCTCATCTTTTCTTCGTTGCAGCTGCTCATTAGGGTGCTTTAAGAAACACAAAAATGATGGTAAGTCTTCAAACTTTTTATGAATACACACATTACCAAAGTGATAAAAGACAATATGTATATGTATGTGTGTGTGTGTGTGTATATATATATGTGTGTGTGTGTGTGTGTGTGTGTGTGTGTGTGTGTGTAAAACATATATGTAATTATTCAGGATATGCCAAGGTTTCTGTGAAGCTGTGTTTCTATAATATAGTTTGACCAGAGATTAGCGAATCAGTTTCTCTTCATTGCACATCACTTCACTTATATAGACTTTCACCTGATTTTGTACGGAGTTAAGTAGTAAGAGACGCATGCATTCTGTAGTTTTGCACTGAACTTACACTAAAGATTTAATATCTAACCCACACAGTCCCCTCAAAGCCTTTTAAGTTGTTCTGACAGGATGACGAGCAGTTAAAAGAAAAACTGATCACTAAGGATATGTTAACTGATTACCGTAATTTCCGGACTATAAAGCGCACCCATATATAAGCCGCACCCACTGAATTTGACAAAGATTGTTATTTTAAACATAAATAAGCCGCACCTGTCTATAAGCCGCAGGTGTCTACATTGAAACTAATGAACTTTACACAGGCTTTAAAGACAGTGTCTGTTACACGGTGTAACGGGTGAAATATGTTGCGCTTCCTTTAGGAGCATAGCGGTATTTTGGGAATAGCCTGGCGCCGCATTTTTCCGCTATTACTGCATGTGTGGAGACCGAGAAATATGTCCTTATTATTTTCTGATGCTCAGTTCTAAGTTTCTTTGACTAACCCGTAACGCTGTTGCCAAGAAAAATAAAAAAGCACGGGTTTTGGAAACCTGTCTGTGCTTATATGATTTCTGTTGCAACTGGAGTTAGCGAGCTCTCCCATGACCCAGACTCAACGCATTACAACGGCTTGTATTTAAACAGTAGCCGACCAAGAAAGCCATTGTTCACTGTCTTCCTCATTCCTTTCACAACTATTTCTCTCGGGAGTTTATCTTTTGGCATCGTCGTGCGTTTAAGAAAAACGTTTTTTCTCCCGATGCCGTGCAGCTCAGAACACAGGTGAGGTGCGTTTTTTTTCGTTTCATTGGTCTAATGTTATGGGGTTCAGTTTTTTGGCTTGAAGTTTGTAAAACCGGGAAAAACCCAGGAAAAATTCATTTAAAAAAATTCAAAGCCGCTTTGTTGTTTAAGCCGCGGGGTTCAAAACGTGGGAAAAAAGTAGCGGCTTATAGTCCGAAAAATATGGTAATAAAAATAGATAAATTTGTTATGAGAAAAGCCAAGCCTGAAGCCAAAAGAGGAAAGATGAGAAGTAAATTTAGCTTGTATGCCTTTTTATTGACTCAATATCCTCATATTTCCCATACAAATCTAATATAATTTGGGATATTTAATGAAAATATTTTGTATGTTTGTCCTGTACTTCTAGACTTATGCCAGCCAGTGAAAGACGCCACACCATCTGCACCATGCCCGGATTCCTGTCGAAGTGGGGGTGTGTTTACTTTTGCATTTGCGTTAACACGCACCGTCTTGAAAGTCAGTTTTTAAGTGCGCTGCTTTACAGGTTTCTTTTAGTTTAAAATAAAACGTAGTAAGTTTTACGTAACAACTTGTGTATAGACTGATCGGCTGTGTTCCAATATCAATTTGAACACCGCAGTTGTCTTTTTTTTTTTTTTGCCAGAAGTCAGCTAGCGCGAGGTAAATTGGTTGCATGCATCCCAGTTTGTAAAAGCTATTTTACATTACATTATAGTAAAGCTTACACATTCAGTAACTATTACTTAAAGTTCATATGTATTTGCGTAACACTTTACCCACTACGCTGCTCGTGCATGCAAGGTCATGTTATATTTAAGAATTTGTTTTTTAGCAGCAGCAGAGCCCTGGACGGTTGATGACCTCCTGGATGATGACAGTCATTCAGACCAAATTCCTCTGCAGAAACTTCAGCTATTAGGTACAGTGTTTTTTTTTTATTCGTCAAGCAGATCGGATCAAACTAAAAAAAACTAGACATGAGTATTATGGCCCCTAATTGATGCTATGGAGGTTACACCAGTTTCCATACACAGTCTTTACTCTGATCCAGATAAGCAGTTAGTATCCTAACCTAGTGTGTGTCTGTTAGGAGTGGGCGCTATATCGGTATAAACCTGACTACCGGTATTGTTTTCACATGATATGGATTTTTGCTATACCGTGGATACTGTTACATATTCATGAAATTTTAATTAGCATTTATAATTTTTCCTTTCATTTGGTACCCTTTACAACGTTTAACACTACTAATGATACAGAGTCGAGGCTTAACGTTGAACTTTTTGCCCTCTCCTCTGTCCAACGCCTTACTACAGAGGGAGGGCAAAAGTGAACAAGAATGAGCAGAAAGTCATGCCGAAGAGCGCTAGGAAGAATTGGTTAAAAAGAAGGTGGCCTCCTCTGTCGTATGGAACTGGTTTGGGTTTAAAATCTAGTGATGTGAAACCTGCTCTGTTCTAGGTTTTGTTCTCCATTATGGTGGATTATATTGCCATTTTTGACCTGGGACACACATAGATGAGGCAACAGTTTGTCTGTGAAATAATAAAAGAGAATAAACAAATCCTCCTTCATAAAGTCACTTTTAATATCCATTATCATTTGTCACTTCTACTAGAGAAGGAAGATGAAATAAATGTCTGGACAATCTATCTATTTAATACGCACATGCATGTTATTTGCCACTAAAGGCTGCTAGTTAATCTACAGAAAGTAATGGATTGTGTTTTTATAATTAGTCTTTGGACTAGTTCATTTCCCCATTTTAAGGATTTGTTTATTTGATCTTTTCCGAGCGCTCGGTTTGATCCATATCCGGACAACAATCCACCAGCTGATGACTCTTGAAATAGGGTATCGGTTTAAATATGTACAGAGTATAAAACGACGTTTGACAGTATGTCTAAGGAATATCGTATCTGCTGATTCCGAGGTTTACCTTGTCTGTTGTTGTAGGTGAATCTGATAAACTGATGACGATGCTGCAGAATCCACACTTGAGGAATCTGATGCAGACTGTCGACTCGGCTGAGGATAAATCCAAAGCTATGAAGAAAGCCATGCAGGAGCCGCTGTTTGTAGAGCTCGCCAACCAGTGCTTACAGATCATCGAGCCGGCAGAAAAACATGATGATGATGATGATGATGATGAGTAAATTACTTACTGATTGGTTTACTGATCAGAAGGTCTGGGATTAAAGCCCTGGTATCGCCAAGCTTGAACAAGACCCATGGCCCTCTGTGCTCTAGGGGTGCTGTAACATGGCTGACCCTGTGCTCTCACTTCAACTTCCTAACATCGCTGGGATATGCGAAGAAAGAATTTCACTGTGCTGTAATTTACATGACAAGTAAAAAAAAAAAAAAGCACCTTTCTTTCTTCCTAAACAGAGATGAACATCCATTCAGCCTGGTGCTGAAAGAAGATAAAGTATGTGTACAGATTGCTTTCATGTGTCTTCATTAATTGCAAATTATGTTAATAGTATTTGGTTATAGTTATTGGTTAGTTGTTTGATTCTTCTCCTTGTAACATAGACAATAAGTGAAAATTGATTTTTGGATAAGAATAAAATTCTCAACAAAAAAAACTGCTGTGAAAATATCTGGAGTAAAGAACAGATTGGTTAGAAAAATGTATCTAAAATTAGCACGAGGTGTTTTAAGACTAACTCAGTTTACAAGAAAGTAGTTTATTTATCTACATTTACACCTTCAAAATAGTTTTCTTGCACAGCAATTCAGAGCGCCCAATGTTCTGGAAGTCTTCTTTTCGAAGCATTTCAAACACCTGCGGTTTGCGCTGGATCTCCGCAATGGTGTCAAAACGTTGACCTTTGAGCCGTATCTTCATGTCAGGAAAAGGGCGATGTCCTCAGGAGCCAAGTCGGGTGAGTAGGGTGGGTACTGAAGTAAGATTATGTGGATTTTACTCCGACGATCATCATGCACGAGTTGCCGAACGGTTTCGACGTTTTCGGGGGGGTTGAGCTCGTTGAAGGTCTTTCTGATCTCGTCTTATTCCAAGTGACGTTCATTCGCTCTTGAAGCACTCGTGCCACTCAACACACCTCGAACGACTCGTTGCAGCATCGCTATATGTCAAACGTCTCTGTGGAGGATTTGCTGATCGTTCTAACTCGCTGACCATGATGAAATCGCAGACATGGTAACGTGGTCAGAATAGCACCAGTAAGGACCATCAGTCACGAAACCTTTTGATACCACCTCGTATATATTCTTAACACAAAATCATTTAACGCTAAGATAAAATGCCACCTTTTTAAAAATAAATTGCACAAATCCAACATGCCATATGAAATTTATTAGTTTTTTGATAAAACATTTTTCAAAGCATAATGTCAATATTACAATATCTAGTACTGAAAATGTTCCAGATTTCCAGTACAGTACATGAACATTATACATATAAATATAATATTGACATGAAGCTGGGGTGGGAATCACATAGTGTGGAAAAAGAACACGTCAGAATCACGTCCTGGTTAAGTCATAAATGCTACTCATCCTCCCTATAAAAGTAGTGTTTGTATTTGTCTGTGCAATGAGCCTTAAAATAAAGCAGAAATGTATCTGAAGTACACAGTACTAAACAATCCAGAAACCAGTTCCAATTGATTGCATGTTCCGGTTTCCTCTGAGTTTTAAATCCAGAAACCAGATCCAATTGATGCAAAGTTCTAGTTATATTGAATATTTAAATCATAAAGAAAATCTGTGGTTTGATCATGTTATAAATGAATGAATCGAATATTTGATCAGTCAAGACGTTTAGTTTTTTTTTTTTTTTGCTATACTATGAATCTAATGTTTTCTTCCCCATTT
The DNA here is from genome assembly GCA_014706435.1 of Silurus glanis. Lineage (NCBI taxonomy): Eukaryota > Metazoa > Chordata > Actinopteri > Siluriformes > Siluridae > Silurus > Silurus glanis. Next base: position 5,085,984 of record JAAIIK010000041.1, on the reverse strand, counting down.
AGAAATAGACTTAACTCTCCAGTGCAAACATGTCTTAAGTTCAAGTTTCCCTTACCCATTTATCTCAGTCTTTCAATTTTAATACATGTAAAAATAATCTCTAATCAAATAAATATTTGATGTTTTCAAAACCAAATAATCAGCCTTTGATTATAAAACCGAATACCTCGTGCAGGAAGCATAATCTGGGAATGAATACGTATAAAATAGCCTACAGTAGTATGTAGACTGTAATTAACAAAAGGCACGTACACAATAACAGACGAACAAAAAAAAAACCCTGAATTACATTACATGTGGCAGCGATGAGTTTCACTGGCATTCAGTCCCGCTTATGCATTTGGAAAGTGCATTGGTTTGGATGGCGCTTGTTTTGGTTGATTACAGTGAATTGATATGGAGGAGCAGCTACACATATGCTTATGTTTTCTCCAGCAGAATCTGATTAAACCCGGTCACTTCGTCACCGAGGGGTCCTGGGTACATTTCAGCGTAGCGGAGAGGAGATCTCTGCATGTGGAGCTTTACAGAGCCCTGTAGAGGAAATGAAAAGACTGGGATTAAACAGGAAAAACCCATGAGCAGATTCTCTTTAAAGCGATCAGTCTATGTTGATGTTATTATGCTTTTTGTGTGGATGTTGGCCGATATGGGTTTTTCTCTGGCCGATGCCGATATTTGATGCCGATTTTTTCCCCCTTCATCTCACTAACAATACAGTTCCAAAAACTTACTATCATTCTCTCTCTCTCTAAATGTTATCTCATTCTCTCTATAAAATGTTATCCTCATTTTCTTTCCAAAAGCATCGTATTTAACCAATGTAATATATAAGGCTAGATTAAAAACGAATGATAAGAACGCCTAGGACACACCAAGGTGACAGGTTCTCTAACTCTGCAGTTAACACTGGAAGAAACTTGACCTTGTGCTATAAAGAATAACTGATCAAACAGTTTTTTTTTTTGTTTTTTTTTATATCCCCAAAATCTCACCTGTGGCTGTGCTCGGATGGATGCCACACCCTGCTTGAACTGGTTGGGCTCCACTTTGTACTCTCCGTTCCTGAAGGGGATCTTCAGCGTAGCCATGATGGACATGACCTTGTGGAATCCTGTGGTGGTGAGAGTCACGGTGATGCTGGGGGTGAAGGTCATAGCCAGGCCCAGAGGCCAGCTGCTGACTGCTACTGGATTGGGGAAGCTGGAGATCTGTACAGAAGCTTTTTGCACCAGCCATGAACATGCCTTTTCTTCCTCGTGCAGGTCCTCAGCTTCGTCCAACTCCGCCTCGGCAAGGGAATCCATCAAAGTCTGGGCAGAAGGGAAGAGTGGTTTATTCGAAAAGTCTGCTAGTCAGCGTTTAGCACATTTTGATACATCATTTGATCATGATTCTTAGAGAGATATTCTAAATACACAATATACAATCAATGCTGGCCAAATTAGGGGAGGAAGAGGAAAAAGAAAACTAAAAAAAATAAAATAAATAAATTCGAATCGAGTCTTGGGCTGTATTTAATCTGCTGAAGAGAGTTTTTCAATTCTTCCAGGAATTACTGTAATTTCCGGACTATAAAGCGCACCCTTATATAAGCCGCACCCACTGAATTTGACAAATATTTTTATTTTTAACCTAAATAAGCCGCTTCGTTGTTTAAGCCGTGGGGTTCAAAACGTGGGAAAAAAAGTAGTGGCTTATAGTCCGAAAAATACGGTAAATTTTTCCATATTAAAGCTTCATGCTGCCAAAAAACTGAGCCCCATAACATTAGACCAATGAAATTGCCGAACGGGTTCAGGTGAACCAATGAAATTCTTTATATCAGATCAGATCAGCTCCAACGATGCACAACGATGCCAAAAGATAAACTCTTGAGAGAAATTGTTGTGAAAAGAAGGAGGAAGACAGTGAACAATGACTTTCTTGGTAGGCTACTGTTTAGATACAAGCCGTGTAACAGGCACTGTCTTTCGTTAAAGCCTGTGTAAAGTTCATTAGTTTCAATGTAGGCTTATAGACAGGTGCGGCTTATTTATGTTCAAAATAAAAATCTTTGTCAAATTCAGTGGGTGCGGCTTATATTCGGGTGTGTTTAATAGTCATAAAAGCATATTAATAAAGTATAGATTATAAGGTCAGGTGTATTACAAAACAAGCAATCAAATCTAATTACGATTCAGGGTGCATCATTTCGCCGGTCAAAAACACTCACCCTCCACATCCTCCATTTCCTTTGGATGACTGTGGCAGCTTTGTGCCATCTCTTCACCTCTCTCCTGACCAGCCAAGCCCGCAGCACTGAAACACACAAAGGCACACTTTATGGTTATAGAAACAGATTTTTATCAACTTTGTAGCTGTAACTTTAGCTTTGATACACATTTAGCTGAATTGAACTTCCACATTGTTTATTTTCCAATAACATTATGCCCTAAATGTGTAGAAGTAGAGTACTGGCTGATTGAGTACTGGAATGCACATGTAAGATTTAGGAAGAGTCACTGGAAACCTAAACTGATTAAAGCCACCTTCCATCTCAACTTTTGTCACATACACATACATACAGAGTACGACATGCAGTGAAAGGATTTGTACGACTGTCCAGCATTTAAGCATAAAAAAGGAATAGAATTTTAAGATAAAAAAATAAAAGTAGATAAATAAAAATTATAAACTATAAAAGATGTGAAAATATATGTATATATGGTACACGAATGAGTATGGCCTATGAAAATAAATAAATAAAAATCTACATCTTGTTGCCTTTTTGCTCTAAAAAGGTATACTCCGAAGCTTTTTTCCACTAAAAAAAAAAAAAAAAAAAAATCCCACTACTCTACATAGAAGTCATATTTGTTGTACCTGCTTGTATAATAGTGACACTCTTCATCCTGATGGCTCGCTGACGGCACTGGTGTCTGCGCCAGCAGCACTGGATTGAGAAGGCCTTCTGAGAGCGCACTCTATGCCTCCGCTCCTCCAATAGCTCCAACTTGAGAAAGCAGACACACATCAATCGGGTTCACAGCAGCAAAACAATACTTGGACCTGATTTTAACACTAAGCCTGATATTGCATTACCATTACGTGGGTCAAAAACACTTTAGTCTTCCCACAATGCACCATCACGTTATTGTTGTTAGGTGTGGGGTCAGGGTCAAATGAATTGGTCCTCAGGACTGCATTCAGGACGTCCCGGACAGCAGGACCAAGCGTGATATGATCCCTGTTCTCTTCTCCTAGAAGGCACAGGGACATTTTAGCCACAAACAAACACAAACTGTACACAACTCCACTAGACCCAACTTATCAGTGCCTTTTTTTTTATGATGCTCACAATTAATTAGGATTGTATTTTCATGATGCAAAGACAAAAACAGTTTAGATACAAAGCCGAAGCCTGTTTATGGTTAAAACCTGTAAAAATTCCTTTGCAATTATCTAGGAAAAGAAATAAGTACTACACACTCCTTTCGAATAATGAGCCAATGATGTTATATTGTGGCAAACATAAGTAGTAGCATTACTACTTATGTTTGTTTAGAAAATTGATAATAGATTGTTTATTTTTTCTTAATGACTTGGGATTCTCTTCAGATACAGAAATCTTCCTGGCTTCCTAATATACTATACAGTGCCTTTTAAAAGTTTGAAAACACTCAGTCTTTTATTATTTTTAAGATGCATGCATGTTCCTTTTGTTTATATGCAAAAAAAGGCAAAAAGAAAAACCTCCTTTTTAGTAAATGACTTGACGAAAGTTCTGTGTACAGAATAAATTAGTCCAAATTCGACATTTATGGCTCCAACAGAAGAACTTCTCTAAGACGGAGAACAGGAGAGATGATGTTAGCAGTCTTCCTCACACCAACAGTCGGACATGGAAGTGGAAGTTTAATGGTTTGGGGTTGTTTTGGAGCAGGGAAGGATGGAGACTTGGTTGAAAAGAATACTGAACCAACATGGCTACCATTCCAAACTTCAACACCATGTTCTGTCTGGACTGCAGCTAATTCGGACCGATTTTACCAATAAGACAACGACTCACAGCATGCGCATCTCTGTAGGAGTTATTTATGCCCAGTCACTTGCACCTAAATCCTACTTAACTGCTCTGGGATGAACTAAATCGAAAGGTCAGAAAGAAATTTGCAACTTTTACAAGAGTTTTACAATAGGAATGACAAAATATTTCAGCTGAATGTGCAGATTTTTACCTAGTTTGTTGCATATAAACAAAAGGAACATACATGTGTCTCTTAAAAACAAGAAAACTAGGCAGGCACTGTGTGCGCTCACTATGTAGGGTATTACATCTTGGAGTTGTAGATCCTACATGTCCATTAGAGAAATTTCCCCACTGTTGGACGAATAAAGCTATATCTTATCTTATTAGAACAGAAAACATTTTGCATCTCTAACAAGAGTTTGATTCCAATGTAAACATGATATAAACCTGTTTTTATCATGTTAAATTATTTAGGTCATTTAGGAAATCTGTGTTTTGCCATACATTAGAAATAACAAGTTGTAAATAATATTCAAATAGTCAAAACGTCCATTAGATGAGAGATAATATAAGTACATACACATGATATGATAAGTACATTCAGAAAATGTGGAGTGAAATGATAAAGAAAATTAAATGTGTGCAATGAGAAGCAGTTAAAGAATTTCACACAAAGAGGAAGAGGTGGACATTCGGTTAGAAAGCGCATGCCAAAATATGCTACATGCTCACCCACAAAACACACTTACCTGAGACAGCTAGCAGCCTAGTTAATCTATGCCTGGTCCCATTCTAACATAAATAAATATTTGCTTTCCTATAGGGTAAGATGAACACAGTACTGCAGTTCAAGGAAAGGAAAGGAGATTTTATATATATAGAAAGAGTAGAAATTCTATTAAAAATTTGAAATGATATATCGCCATTTTCACCTTGAGCCAGGAGCCTAGATTTGGTGATCAACCCGTAACGATGGATAAAGTTGCCATAGGGGACCCTGTGTAAATCAGTGCATAGTATTAAATGAAAAGCATTGCACATATATGAAATCATAGATATCTATCGAAATATTGACCAAATATTCACACAAAAAGATGATGAGGAATTAACTGGAAATTCGTTGTTTTTTTATTCAAAAAGCGAGGTGTAAACTTTTTATATTTGAACAATATAAAAACTGAGCATTATTTATTCAGATAAAGTAACACAGTGAAACCTCACCCATTAAATATCTGCTACAAATTTGCATTCGACTGCATGCTTTTTTGATGTTGCGTTACCTGATAGGGAAACCTGCAGCACTGATGTTAATGGTCTCCACTATTCCACACGCCTCCAGCTGCATGATCACCTGCGTAGCAGACCAAAAGCTCCAAAAATGTACCAATTTGTCTGTCCAATTATTATTTATATGCATAAAAAACTGAATCGAAGGTGATTGAGACAAGACAAGACTGTACTGATACACTACAGTTTAAAACCTGAGGAATACGTGAAATCATGTCCTCACCTCTTCCTTCTTAAAGGTGAGCGGCTTGCAGTCGGGGTTGGGTTTAATACAGCGTGTGTAATGAGGAGTGGTGCGGTGCAGAATCTTCATTAAATTCTCCAAGGAGTTCTGTAAAAACCAGTATATAAACAGATTTATATAGTAATTTTAGATTTATATGTTATTGAGTATTTAGATTTAGTAACAATTAGGTCCAGTGATTGTGCTACACAATTGTAAAGTACCCAAGGAATAAGATACCAATAAGACACAGCTTTCATGATGATCTCGGATATACAAAACAACTAAAGTTAGGAACCTTTTCAGCTGAGAAGTGAGCACCATACAAATTTTAAATCCCTGAGGAATGTTCTTCCTTCTTCTTAACTTTAATTTCACCATTTTTTTCATGTCATTTTCTGTTTTTATGATCAGGGAACACTCAAAAATGTGACAAAATGCAAAAAAAAAAACTAAATCTCAAAACACCCAAATATTAAACAATTAAATCCAGTCAGTGTGAAAATGGCAGCAAATGATACTCTGTGATTGGGGTCGAGTTTAACCTGGAAGAGACCACTGTCCTCAGAACAGAAATATTTCACCATAATCAAAAGCAACCAGTAAGAAAACATTTATGTTTATTTGCAGACTATTTGTTTTCCCATCCAAAAAGTGTGAGCAAAAATAAATGCGCCCAAACCTTTTTCTTTAACATAGAATGTGATCACATCTCATTCAGGGCATTTAAAAAAATAAATAATAAAAAGTTGAAAAAGAGGAAAGAACACAGAGGAAAACTGAATTAGTGCTGCTCTGTACCTGTAATAAAGATTTGAATATATTTTAGTCTACAACAGACACAGTTTAAAGCTCATATGACTGTGTTTTAGACCGGTATAGTATTAATATACTGCTATATTTTCTAGATTACCTTGAATTTAGAGACAACAGTGACGACTTTGCTGTGACCCCGAGGGTTTTCTTCAGTGTTTGAGTCTGCAAAGAGACTTTGCAGCAGAGGGTCTTCTGACTTTTGCAGCAAGCTGAGGAGTTCAGGGGGAACTGGATCCTGTACACACAGAGAAAGAGAGAGGGAATGAAAAAGAGAATGGTTTGTAATCATGGCTTTGTGTTTTCCAATATAAAATCTTGTCTTATCAGCACGCACGCACGCACGCACACACTACCTTATTCTTCTCCATCATGCCCTCGATCTGGTAGCTAACTTTGCCAGCATAATGAGCTACAATGAAGTGCGGTTGCTTGCTAAACTTGTCCCAGCTCATACTGGCTTTGTCAGAAAGCTCCTTCTGTAAACGCTCACGGAACTGCTTTGCGTCGGAGGCTCTGTTCAGGCGGCATTCCTAAAAAAAAAAGAGCACCATTCAGTGTTAAAATACACAAAAATCATGACTGTATACTGATTCAATCTAAAACTCCCACCTCATTAAGCAAGGAGAAGATGCCAGTAGGATTTCCCTCTATCAGATCCAGGCATCTCTGGTTGTCCTGGTAGCGAATGAAGGACCACTGCAGTCCTTCGGATACGTATTCCTCCTGCTTGGCCTTCAGATAGTGAGCTACAAAATGCTGCTGCAGCTTCTCATTGGCGTAGTTAATGCACAGCTGCTCCAGGTTGTTCAGGAGGAAACACTCGAAGCCATACACATCCAAAAGGCCTACAAAGATCAAAAGTGTGGTTTCAAAACAAATGCAGCACAAGGTCTAGTGGAGTTATGTCACATAAAGGGAAGGGAAGCAGATGGTGGATGTGGACGGAGAGGTAATGTACCGATGAAGTTGCACCACTTGGAGTTGTCTGCACACATGCTGGTGTTGATGAAGCTAACCAACCAATCAAAAAGTCTGAAAGACAAAATACAAACATAAATAATTAATCATTTGAGAATTTAAACAGTAATTACAAAGAAAAAAAAAAAGAAAAAAAATAAAAGAAATATGCATCAAGTCAGAAGGTTAAAGAATAGATAGAAAAAAAATATAAAAAGAAAAAAAAAAAGCTTACAAAAAAAGTAAATGACACTACAATAGATAATCCATAACATCACAATCTAGACAAGTCAAGTCTAATAAACGTGCAGGCACGTGTTAACGTTGTGTTGGTGTAATGAGATGCACCGTGCGTAGATGACTTTTGCGAGACAGTCCCTGCGCACAACACACTCGCTCTGGGAACAGGGTTTGAGCAGAGCGCTCTGCTTTCCTGCGCGCAACAGCCGTACGCTCATACACTCCTGCAGCTCATCTGCCGGCACACGCAACAGAGCCGCTGTCAGCTCTAAGAAATCTACACACAACAAAAAGCACAAAGTCAGTCACAGACACAAACACGCCAAATATGAATATATACCCTTATTCAATCATTTTAATTTGAGTTTTTAACTGATTTGGAATCATAATAAAATTCAACAATGCAGGCCAAGGTTATAGTGATGGGAAGATCGGATCATTTTAGTGACTTTCATCGTTCATTAAAATAAATGAATCTTTTATTGAGCCATTTAGTTCATCTCGTTCTTTAATCATTTTCATAGCGCATATATATGAGTCACGTGGCTCATGACTCATATATAATGACTCAGACCAGAAGACTCATGAGATGAACTACTCAATTCTGTTTCCTGTACATAACCTCGTGCGCGTCCAATACGAAATTAACGAATGACTCTTTGAGACGACTCGTTCTTCTGAGTCATATTAAAGACTCGTTCAAATTGAACAAATCTTTCATGAACGACCCATCAGTACAAGGTTATTATTATATTTTTCCACAGACAGCAATAGAAGTTTCTTCATTGTTAGCGTTTTATTACCTTTGGACTGTTGGTCGAGGCCACAGGGCTCAGATTCAGGAGCAGGACCGAAATTCACATTCCCCAGCTGCAGAAGTCCTGCCAGGATCTACATGATTACATAAAGGAAATGTCAGAAAAGACACCTAGTGCTAGTAATTAATGTCAGTAAATACAGTCATGCTTAGAATGACTGCCACTGCTCGAAAAAATTGTCAAAAATGTTTATATAATTGTACAAAAATAAACCTTACACTAGAAGTTAATTCACATTTTCCACTTCTCATTTCCCAATTCTCATGAGCAGTATTTTCACCAGAATTGTATCAAATATCATTTGCGCAGGTGGCAAAAATTTGGGGGGTGGGTGGGGGTGATATGGTGTCTGCATATGGCTCAACACAGTGATATGCTCACTGCTATGAGGATGCCAATGTTTTTCTTACTGACGGAACCTACCCTGAAAATCTGTGCACGCTTGTCCGCATCGATTCCGAGGCTGACCATGGCATCGACCGTCTCCTGAAAGCAATCCTCTATAGTGATATAAAATGAAAGAGAAAGCGGACATGTCATTATGCACCAAAATGACATCCCAAACATTCAAAAGGCCTTAAGACAAATAACCTATAAGATCTATAATGGACGAGAACCTTCTAAGGTTTTCTCTGCATTTGGCAACCAGGCAAACTTTTGGTCACATGGCATCTGCCATTCCTGTCTCTGTTCCGCTGTGGCCCCCTTCATCATCTGTTTGATATGTAAAGCAGAAAAACAAATTTATATATTTGTGGAAAAGAAATATATTCATTTTACATCAGCAAGGCGCTTGTTCCTTTTAACAAACCAGCCTGCGCTTCTACAATTTTCATTTTAATTTGGGGTTTCATAGCGAACTGTGCTATAACGACAGGGTAATGTTTAATGTAGGGGTTAACAGGCACTAACTTGACATTCCACAACACTAAATGTAACTAGAAATGGAGAAAATGTATGATGTTCATTTTTAGTCCCCATTAAAATTTTGAAAAAACCTTTTATGGCTTTCACTACTAATTTTAGCCCTAAGGTAATAAACTGCTATGCTCTGAAACAAAAACTAAATTTGCATTTAAAAGATACATGCATTTAAAATGTAATCCTTCTTTCTACCACTGTTATAGTTCAACAAGTTTGACATCATCATTAGGTACATTAGCCCCCCCCCCACTTCACAAGGACTTTGATTAATATAAAGAAATGAATATAAATCATTTATAAATGAGCACTGATTTTCCCCCAGTTGAGGAATTGTCCAGTTAAAAAATAGCAAGAGTTCCTGATTAGACATCACCACTGGGTTGCATTCACCTGGTAAAAAATGTGGAAGTTCCTCTCGTTAGGAGCTTGAAATGCCACCCGAGTCTTCTCCAAGAGATACGTTTGCACAGAAGCCCCTACCAGCAACTGAGAACTGCATAACAAATGAACAAAAACAACCTCTCGTTACTATTTAAGCTGAATTTACACAAGTCACTCGCTGTGGGATTCATGTTTGGATGTATTGCTTAACTTTTGAAGCAACATGGCAAAAAATACACTGCCAGTGAAAGAGGTTTGAACTTTAATATCTTACATTTTGTTTTGCATTTCTGCTTAAATTGCCTCCTTTTACACACCAAAAAAATATCATATCATATACACAATATGTAAAAGTAAGTGGACACCTGACCGATTTATATCTACCGTAATTTCCGGACTATAAAGCGCACCCTTAGTCTGACCCGTCGCCTAGGACCTGTTTGCCTTGGGAGACCCTACCAGGGGCATATAGCCCCGGACAACATAGCTCCTAGGGTCATTCGGGTACTCAAACCCCTCCACCACGTTAAGGTGGCAGTTCAAGGAGCGGTTCAAAACACCCTTACGAGAAAAAATAAATCAAGGTCCGTGACGTCGCCCGGTATGGCGCGGCCGGGGCCCCACCCTGGAGCCAGGCCCGGGGGTTGGGGCTCGTATGCGAGCGCCTGGTTGCCGGGCCTTCCCCCACGGGGTCCGGCCGGGCTCAGCCCGAAGGAGCGACGTGGGGCCGCCTTCCCGTGGGCTCACCACCTGCAGGAGGGACCGTAAGGGACCGGTGCTGAGAGGATCGGGCAGCAGTCGAAGGCGGGGGCCTTGATAACCCGATCCCTGGACATGGAGAAGTGTCTAGGGAATCTGCTTAGACTGCTGCCCCCGCGACCCGAATTCGGATAAGCGGGAGAAGATGGAATGGAATGGAAAGCGCACCCTTATATAAGCCGCACCCACTGAATTTTACAAATATTTTTATTTTGAACATAAATAAGCCGCACCTGTGTATAAGCCGCAGGTGTCTACACTGAAACTAATGAACTTTACACAGGCTTTACCGAAAGAGAGTGTCTGTTACATGGTGTAACGGGTGAAAAATGTTGTGGCTCCTTTAAGAGCAGAGCGGCATTTTGGGAATAGCACGTCACTGCATTCTTCCGGTATTACTGCGTGTGTGTGCGTGTGAGACTGAGGATTATATCCTTATTATTTTCTGATGCTCATTTCTAAGTTTCTTTGACTAACCCATAACGCTGTTGCCAAGAAAAATAAAAAAGCACGAGTTTTGGAAACCTGTCTGTGCTTATATGATTTCTGTTGCAACTGGAGTTAGCGAGCTCTCCCTTCACCCAGACTCAACACGTTACAACGGCTTGTATCTAAACAGTAGCCGACCAAGTAAGTCAATGTTCACTGTCTTCCTCCTTCCTTTCACAACTACAGTGGTACCTTGACCTACGAGTGCATTAATGTACGAGTTTTCCGAGGTACGAGCGGTCACTCGGTCGATTTTTTTGCTTTGTTACGCGAGCAAAAAATTGAGGTACGAGCTCGAGACGCCGGTTGCTAAATGGCGAAGCTTTTATTAAGATAAGAAAGCGAAGATTGTGACGAAAATTAAGATAAGCAAAGAAGAAAAAGTAAAAATTTTGAAGTTTAGGGATACGTAGCGTACAGGAGTGATAGTAAAAAACGAGTTTTCCCTCCGCCTCCACTTATCGCCTCTACCCCCCCTCCACACACACACACACACACACCCCACCTGCGTTTTCGTTAGCTCAAGTCGTCTCATCTCCAAGGAAAATACACTGAATAAAACCTTATTATATCTTTACATACTCTTTCTATTATGTTTTTATACAAGATTTGTTATTTAGAAATGTATTTTCCAATTTAATAACGTGAAACATAAAAACGGGGGGTCATTTTGAGGGTTGGAACGGATTAGTGCCATTTTAAGTATTTTCAATATGGAAAACTGATTTGATGTGCGAGCAAATTGAGATACGAGCTCGTCCACGGAACGAATTAAACTCGTAGGTCAAGGTACCACTGTATTTCTCTGGAGAGTTTATCTTTTGGCATCGTCGTGCGTTCAAAAATCAACACCGGTGAAAGTTTTTCTCCTGATGCCGTGCAGCTCCGGTGAGGTGCGTTTTTTCGTTTCCGTTCGGAAATTTCATTGGTCTAATGTTATGTCGCTCAGTTTGTTGGCTTGAAGTTTGTGAAACCGGGAAAAACCCAGGAAAAATCCATATATTAGCCGCTTCGTTGTTTAAGCCGCGGAGTTCAAAACGTGGGAAAAAAGTAGCGGCTTATAGTCCGAAAAATACGGTATTTATAACATCCTATTCCACATTTTGTCCCCATTTATTGTTATAATAACCGCCACTCTTCTGAAAAGATGTTCCACTAGATTTCTGACTGATTAATGATCAGCTTTATGATCATTCAACCACAAGGGTGTTACTAAAGTCAGGTACTGAGGTAGGGTGAGGACGCCCAGGTTGCAGTCAGTGTTCTAATTAATCCAAAAGGTGTCCAATAGGGTCTCACAAAATCTTTCATTCCAACCCATGTACACGATTTCATAATGGAGCTGGCTTTGTGCACAGGGGCATTGTCATGCTGGAACAGGTTTGGGTCTGCAAGTTCAAGTGAAGGGAAAAATGTAACGCTACCACATCCAAAGACCTCCTGCACAATCCTGTGCCTCCAACATTGTGGTAAAAGTTTGGGGAAGAACCACATATGGCTGGAAAGGTCAAGTGTCCCATACTTTTGTCCATATACAGTAGTATAGAATATAAACAAATTAAATAAAAGTAGCGTAAACACAAAAAGCTGCTGAAGTATATATAAAAATGGAACGTGTACTGGAGACTGACCTGTTCATCTGGAGCTGGATGTACTTTCCGAAGCGGCTGCTGTTGTTGTTGCGTAAAGTGCAAGCGTTGCCTGTATTATGGGACAGAGAGGAAAATACTAAAAATAATTTCTTTACACCCTGGAATGCAGGGCAGAGTCTCACAAGCAAGACACACAAGCATGACGATGAAAAGAGGATCATGTTCCAAATTGGTCTACATTTTCCTATCCAGGAAATAGCATATGTACACCACCCAAAATAGCAATAAATGGTGATTGACTGTACTGTAGATAGCATGCATATGCCTATGCTCCTTCATCAGTCAGTTTCAATCTTTCTATCTCTGTCTGTCTGTGTCTTACCAAATGCTTCCATGATGGGGTTTGAATCCAGCACTCTTCTCTCAATCCTCTCCACTGTGTGCTGGCATTTCTGGGATGAGGCAGCCACTGTGGCGTAGTACTTCATGAGGCAGCGGGAAGTCCATGTCTAGGGAGAAACACAGTGATGCTAAATCAACCTACGAAGGCTGACGTGAGTCTCGCGATAAAAGAAATAAAACACAATTTGACTTATGCCACCTTCCCAGCTCCACTCTCTCCTGAGACCACAAGTGACTGGTCGACGGGTTCAACTTGGCCCTGAACATTCCTGTATGCCTCTTCTGCTACAATGTAGATGTGAGGCTTAAAATCCTGGATCAATACAAAAACAGACAGTGGGTGTAAAGGCTTTTGTCATAAGTGTCAAGATAATATTCTACAAAATATAAGAAGAGAGTTGTTGCATATAATCCACACAATTACCAGACTGTTACCACAAAGTTGGAAGCATACAACTATATAAGATGACTTTGTACAGGGTAGCATTACATTTTACCTTCACTTGAACTAGGAGACCCAAACCTGTTCCAGCATGGCAATGATGCCAGCTCTATGAAGATATAGCTTACATGTTTTGGAGTGAAAGATCTTTAGCAGCCTGCTATAGAGCTCAATTTATTTCTAAAGGTACACACAACTTTTGTCCACGTAGTGAAGATCACCTTATATTTAGTATTAACGCTCTCATCTATGTTTGCATTGTAAAAATTCCACTCCATAGTTTGAAACCATTACCACAGTAAAATAAGTGAGACCATTGATGGACAAGGGAAGCGATACTCTTCAGGAATATTCAGCAAATTTACCTTTAAAGGGAATATACAAATCTATGTGAACTAGCCAGCTAGCTGATGTTCTAGAACAGTGAGCATGGCTTCTCTAAAATCTACTTCCATTAACAGGGCAATACACTGCAAACCTACATTTCTGTGGATGTGAATGTGGCTGATAGTGTTTTTTTAACTCCAATTTCTTTTACACTTCAACATTCATGCAATCACATGACAAAAACACTACAGCAAGGGTATTCAGGATCACCATGCAGTGGCAAAACACCAAACATGATGTAATACTGTATATATGACCAACACATGAATCTATTTTATTTAACACTGTATTATACTGTGCACACAACTTTAAACTTTTACTCCAAATTTCTGCCACAAATGACATTAAACAACATTAAAACGCATTCCGCTCCTGTGTTCTGCCCTTCACCCGTGCAAATATTTGCTTAGTGCTACTATTAGTAAATGCTGATCATTTTGCAGGAAAGCCTCTGTGCTGCTTAATGAAACGTTTTCCACTTGAGAAAATATCGTGAAAAATTATTTGCCCGATGTGTTTAATCTTATAGAACTCATCTCATAGTATTTTAGATTTTCCTGCAAGGATTCGATTATTGATGCCGACACATTAATTGTCACAGTCTGAAAAAAGTCTACCTGAGGTTGGGAAGCTGAGTGGTACTCGTGCATCACGTCCAGTGAGTACAGGTGAGGAATGGGCTGGAAGGGGTTCAGAGCCACCAGAGTGCAGCCGGCATGAGTGTAAAACACTCTGGCACTGTAACGTGCCTGCAGGCATTTTAGCACTGTTTTACACACACACACACACACACACACACACACACACACACACACACACACATATATATTATATGAAATCATTATTGTATAAATTATTTACGTGTCACTTGGTTAAAGTGAAAAGTGCTATGTATGAATTATGCAAAAAAAAGAAAAAAAAAGAATGATGGATGGAAAGGAACAAGAAAACAGAAACAGAAAAATGGGGAGAGGAAGAGGCAGAGAGAGAGAGAGAGAGAGAGAGAGAGAGAGAGAGAGAGAGAGAGAAACAGCATAAGAAGGAAAATAACATTCCTGTTATTATTTGAACAAAATATTTATCATCATTATTATTATTACTGTTACGATGATGATTTTTAATAATAATAATAATAATAATGATTGTTAATTACTTTAAAAACAATTATTAATTGATTATTGTTAATATTGGACATACTACTGTACTAAGATATATAAAGAACAAATCATTTATCAAACAATAAAGACTTGGACAAGTTATGCAAAAGTGTAAACACTGTCGTCAGATTGCCATTTTGTGTGTGCATGCGTGTGTGTGCGCGTGTGCACGTATACCTGTGGTTGGGGTTACAGGGTTGACTTTGGTCAGGTCATCGTAGGTGTGGAGGTCAGCCTCATTTACCAGAAAGGCTCTGACGTCTCCTTCCAGCGAGTCATTAAGAGACTTCCTGCGGGCCTGAAGCCGCTCTGTTACGCTGTTTACCTGCTGAAAATACACACACACACACACACACACACACACACACACACACACACACACAAAGGCAAATCAAAGTATTTCATACACTATACACTGAGTGCTTGGTAACAGTCAGAGGTAAAGCTATTCCTGGGATGCAGTGATGGACGCAATTTTCTTCAAGAATTAAAAACATGAAAATATATTTAATCTGTCCATTTGTGTTAAGAGAAATATGATGAGGAAATAGAAGACCTAAGTGACCTCGTCCTTTATTAGCACATGCCAGACATGTTGCTGCAAGGCAAAGCAAGACGGGGCTTATACACAGACACTGCACTGACAAAAAAAAAATGCGAACTTGTGTCATCAGTCATAACACACACACACACCATGTACAGTCTGATTTAGTGTCTTAGAGCCCACATTTACCAGCTGCCATCACACCATAACTAGGAGCAAACTGGGACAGTTTGGGAATCCCTGAGGATGAAATCCGAAGGCTGGAAAACTTTTTTCCACTGTAAAACACTGGAAACTTGTGTCCACTGTAGCCTGACTCTTGTTTTTGACCGAAAGGTGTGGAATCTGATACGATTTTTCTACAAAAATGCCAGACGAAGGATTTTTTTTGCACAATTCTGTGCAAAAAAAAAAATCTATCCATTTGACCCACAAGACCAAGGCTTGAAATTTTCCCTAAAGTTACATACAAAACGCGAAAGTAAGCGTCTTTCTTGTCCAATCTCCTTTCAGTCCTTTGGCTTTTTCCCCCTCATAAAGTACAACACATTGATGCTCCCTAAAGAAACACACACTACATCCACAATAACAATCACACTCAAAAATCCTTGCTGTACATCCCAATTTTTATCCTCCTTTGCTCTTATCTTTCACTCCAACTTTGGCAAAATAGGTCTTCATGGAGCTTGCTTTGTGTACCAGGGCATTGTCATGCTGGGACAGGTTTGGGCCTCTTTATTTCAATAAAGGAATGTTGTATATAAATGTTATATACAGTATACAATGTTATTCTATAAAACTGTGTGCTTCCTACATTCTGGTAACTGTTTGAGGAAAAAACACATACTGGTGTGGTCTGGTGTTCACATACTTTTGGTTTATGGAGTGTTCATACACGGAGGGGGACACTCCAGTCAGTCACTTAATTCCCATTTTGTAAACAGTGTAAAAACAAAGCATTTAGACAAGCAGCATCTCGATTTAACAAACATACCTGCGCCAGAGGCTCGAGTCATAGGTTAATACAATTATCTCTACTTAATAACTAGTCTTAACCTGTTGTTCAGGCGCTCCAGAACGTTTTATTGGATTTGAGGATTAAAAAAGGACGGCAGCGGGTAGTGTCGCCGCCTCACAACAATCCTTACCTCAGATAAGTTGGCTGGGTGGAGCTATGTATATTCTCTTAGGTTCTCCAGTTTACTCTCACAGGTGAATTGGATAAGCTAAATATGTGTGTGTGTGTCTGGTGCTGTCCCACCCAGGATAGATGGATAGACAGACAGACGGATGCACGGACAGACAGATGGACAGACAAACAGACACATACATAGAACTTTATCATTGCATACAGTCATTGAAGACTTTCATCTTAACTTTATTTTTATTGATCACAGGTTTCCATTGTTTGTTTGTTTCTTTTCCCCTTTTTCATGTATGCTCTTTGATAGTTATTGAATAGATAGATAGATAGATAGATAGATAGATAGATAGATAGATAGATA
>JAAIIK010000041.1:5026729-5061280 GCA_014706435.1 Silurus glanis | reverse complement strand
ATCTATCTATCTATCTATCTATCTATCTATCTATCTATCTATTAAAGTGCATACAGTAAAATGGGAAAAGAAAAACACAAACAATTAAAACCTCAGTGAGCAATAAAAAAGAAAACGAAAGTGCTATGAACTCAGTTATGATTAATGATGAGTTATGAGCGTTAATGAGACAGTTAGTGTTGATCAGTTATGAGTGTTAGTCCTGCAGGATTGAGAGACAGTTAGTCCTGTCTCTTTATGAGACAGGGACCTTTATGACGTCACGTCAGGGGTAAGGGTCACTAGAAGATTCGGTTGCCACATACCCCAGTGTGTCGCACTTGGCAGTGTTTTGGGTGTCAAACGGCGGCTTGTGATATCGGTAAGTCTGCACAATGGGTGACTTTGAGGCTGGAGCTGATCAAGGCCGGTAGTGATTGTAGTGAAATGATAATAAAATTAGGACGGATCAGCTGATAATGCTCACTTCCTGCGGGGAAGACTTGTCAAAACCGCTCCGGTGCGGATCCTCCGACTGAAGGTGGGAAAGGACCGAGCGAAAACGCAACAAAACTTACCGGCTGGCAATGTTGAATTTTATTTTTCAACTGCATATTTGAGTAATTATAGCTATTTGTGTGCTTTATTTAAATAATTCATTAATGTTTATGCGGTCACTTAGCCAGGATCAGCTCGCTAAGCTGGCACCATTAGCCTAGCTTGTTAGCATGCTCTATTAACTAACATTAGATTTGCTAGCTAGCTGTAGCTAGCCCGGGAACAGACTCCGTAAACGACGCAATTTGTCCTCCTCTAAATGCGAGTTACGTTTTAAAATTTATATTTATTTCTTTTAATTTCGTCACAATCCTGGTCTGGTCCTAACAAACAATTTCGCAAATCTAACCAGCTTTCTTGTTGTGCAAGCTAGTCAGCATCTCGAATCTGATCTATAGCTAGCTTATTAGCATGTTCTTAGCATACGTGCTAACTGGTTGTTAGTGTAATCTAGCTATTGTTATCATATTCGAATAATATTCTACCTATCATTTTGCAAAAGAAAGACCAAAAAATAAATGATAGAGTTTATGGCGTGTTGGAGCACCGAGTCTGCTTGGAAAATTAGGGTAGCTAGCTAGGAGGGTTAGCCAGGCGCGGAGTTAGCAGGTTAAATAAACGGAATAATTAGGTTTTCGGATTCGGTTTTAAATTGAAAAGGAATTGTTTGGAATTTCAAAGTAACTTCGAATTTTTCACTTGGTTGTGTTCATGCAGGAGGTTGTTTTATTGTAAAATAAAATCGCATTGAGGTGATTGAGGGCGTCTCCAGCTGGTTGCTAGGTCTTTAGCATGCCCTCTGTGTTCATTGCAAAAAAGATTTTAACACGGGGTTTCTCAGACATTTTGCAAACTTTGGACTAGAAAACCCTCTCAAGACATTGATACTGAACATAAGATTTATTAGAAATATAATTTAAACATGAAATGACGGCTATTCGATCGATCATGGAGCTTTTAGTTTCTAAACTTTACACCACCAGGTCCAGCTCAATTATAGGGCTTTGGATTAAACCCAATCAGTTCATAATTCGTTGTATATATTTAATTTTTATCTTTTAATGTAATGGACCCACTATAAGATCTGCTTAAGGATCAAGATATATTGCAATACCAAGCAAATTGCTTGACTTGATTTATTGCATAAATCGTTTGTAAAATAATTGTTTGCATGAAGAATGTTTGTTTATTATCTGGAAAAATCCATGCATACTATCACAAGTCTTCTGTACTGGTCAGTGTGTGGTCGAAGTATCATACCGTTTAATTAGTTTCCTAGTTAGTTTTGGGGGAGTTGTGTTTTGTGATTTTTCGTTCAATTCTGTTTGATGTAGCACCATGGTCTTGGAGGAACATTTCGTTACACCGTGTACTGGACTGTATATGGTTGGCTTCCTTGGACAGTGGTGGCTGTGTGACTTTGGCCTCTTAAATTGAAGGTTCTGCTTGGATTGGTTTGTTTGAAGCATCCCATCACATTTAGAAGAAAACTTTGGTTATAGTAAATATGCTGGAAAGAACACCAAGGAAACTCGGTTTAGGACATGTTCAGTTTTTCGGCACAATTCACAAAGCATTTGATTACCTTCGGGTTGTGTTAGTCCAAGTGGATCTTGAGTCATGTTAGGTGAAAAGAAAATAATCATCTACATTGCAATTGACTTCGTGTTTGCAGTATTTTAAAAACAAAAACAAAATGGCATTGTGATGTTTTGTGTATATCAGTTATTCAAGGGTTTAGTTAGGAGAAAAGGGGGGTAATGTAGCTTGAGATAAGGCTTTGATAACTCTCTACAACACAATCATAGCACAACACTTAAACTGATTTGAGTCCAAATAGGCTTGCGCTGATTTGCATGATGTCATACTCTGTTATTTCTTGTAACATGTGGATGGGAATTTTGCTGTGTGTTTACATTGGCCGCCATATCAGCCAATCACTGTCAGAATTCAGTACACTTATGGAAACTAACAACAGGATTTACCTTGCTTGGGGGAAAAAAATCTGATTCCTTTGTAAAACACTCCTCTCAATAAAAAAATAATGCACTTTTTATTCTGGTTTGTCCACAGGCAGCACTCCAGTCGACAGCAACTAGAAGACATGGCGCGCCTGGTAGCTGTTTGCAGGGATGAAGAGGACTACCGTTTCCTCGCAAGGCAAATTCCTCTCTATATTGATGACTCCCTGACGGTAAGATGCTTCTTTCTGTTCCCGAATTAAATCCCTACAATTTCATTCAGATGCACTTGTATGTCATGAATGAATTGGTTGGATGCACAAAACATTAACAGCTAATCTGGTGCAGCAACAGGCAGACTCTTACATTTGAGTACTGTTGCACTCCTTTATCTATCTCTCTATCTATCTATCTCTCTATCTATTAATACATCCAACCAGGTGCAACATTTTCCTGCCCTGCAGTTCAAAGTGTGTTTATTTGATCAGAATGTAATTCTGAATAATACCCGGCCAGGTCATACCCTTTGCGTATGAAACATATCCTGATTAGATTTTAGCCCCTTATACTTTTATTCAAATCCTTGTCCAGTTAGTCGAGCTGGAATCTGACTGCTGTATCATGCGGAACATGTAAAGCAGGTCTTTGTGCTCGGCTACAAGCTCATTGTGTTCCTTGCATCAAGCTGTTTTATGCAAATTTTATTTATTTTTTTGACCTCTCTAAAGGTGCCACATTTAATAATCATTGAACACTAGGGTTTTTTTTTTTATTTTATTATTATTATTTTTAAGTAAAATGTTAGTTTTTTTTCCAGACTGTGCTTTAGAGAGAAGTATGCATTTTCACATGTATACAATGTACTTAAAGTTTCCTGTGCACAAGCTCAGTCAGGATATAATCTTGAAAGTAAGAACGCATTAAAGAACGAGCGTGACGAGGTTTTGTTTCTGTTTCTTGGAGCACTTTTCCAGTGTAGCGTCAAACGGCTCCAGAGTGCAATACTGCAACATGCAGTTGAAAATAACTGTATGCACAAGATGTATGACTTGTGTTTATCATGATATTATTTATTACTTCTCTCCAGATGGTGATGGAGTTTCCTCACACTGTGTTGCACTTTGACAGTCATCAGACCAGCAGTTCACAAATTAAGGCATTTATTGAGGTAAGGCGATTGTGTAAGAATATCACTAAGCCTGGCAGTGCCATGCGATAATGATAGTGTGATCTTATAGTAACCCAATAGGTTTTGCTTTAAGCATAGTTTTTTATTAGATATTTGGTGCTTTTGTTATTCTTTCTAAAGGAAAAAAAAAACGGTATGTGGAAGCCAATGATTGTATCATATCTCTCCGTCTTGCAGCGTCACGGCATGCTTAAGCAGCAGGACCTGTGCATGGCCCTGATGGTGATGTCACGTGAAGTGTTTAGCGCTCTCTCCCAGCTGGTGCCCTGCGTGGGCTGCAGACGCAGCGTCGAGCGCCTCTTCGCTCAGCTCACAGACTCTGGCTACTTTGCCCTGGAGCCGCTGACTGTGGGCTCAGCTGGCGTTCTGTCAGTCGCCAGGGCCTGTCTCGCAGACCCCCGCAAACTCTACACACTATTCTACGTCCACGGGTAGGTCAGAGAGATCACCAATACACACATGCTAATACACACATTCAAAATGTAGCAATTACCCACGGTTGTATTCATTTTTAATTTAGTAACGATGAAATGTTTTTCTCCATATGTTGTCAAATATATGCAAGAAAATTCAGTTTTTATCACTTGTAGTATCTATGAAACGGTAGACTTTTCCCCTCTTTCCTGAATTATTAATAATAATTAAAAAAAAATCTTGTGATATTATCTAGACCACGAACCACTAAACCCTCTGAACCCTCTGTCCTAAAGACTATGCTGTCATGGGAATGAATGGGAATAAATTGAAAATGTACAATATTGCCGCTTAGCTAATAACAAGGAACTTAAATGTAGTTGAAAAAAATCTGGCAGGATAATTTTTCTTAAACAACCAGATTGAAAGCAATTTCAGCTGAATTTCTACTAGGGCTGCATCTAGCGATTATTTTGATAATCTGACGATTCTTTTTTATTTATGTATAAAAGTGTATTTAAAAACGTGCAAAAGCCACATACAGGTAGTCGTCGACTTACGACCACGATTGGGACCGACAGACCGGTCGTAACACGATTTGGTCGTAAGTAGAGTAGGCTATATGTACAGAACTGTGAAATTATGCCGGAAGCTGGTACGCACTGTCGTACGCCGCGGCTAGCGATTGTGGTCGTAAAGTCGAATGGTCGTAAGTTGCATGGGGGATTTCTCATTTGAGCAAATCTACTCATGCTGAGTTCTTTCTGTAAAAAAAAAAGCAGCATTTGATTATGCAAGATGAAGCAATTTGTGTAAATTAATTTGTATTGTTTGTATTTGTATTGTAATTTAATTATTTATTCTATGCTAACAAAATGTCAATTTTTTTTAAACAAATTGTTTTATTTTATATTTATCTAGATTATTCTAAGCATGGATAATCATTAAAAACAATACAAATATTAACACAAATTGCTTCCACTTGAATAATCAAATACTGTTGTATAATAATTAAATTATATATGCTTAAATTAATGTGCTAAAAAAAGACATTGAAAACAAGCATTTGAACATAGTAAAGCTGCAGTAAATCACGTTTGAAAACACAAGTTAACTGTTGTTGTAGACAAACGCTATAAAAATAGAATTGAACGGAGAAATGCAGCAAGCTAACAGGCTTGATTTAAAAAAAAAACAAAACAAAAAACAACCTCATGCACAACCTGATGGTCGCGAGTCACGACAGAACAGATCCAGTGCGACTGTCCCAAAGTTAGTTTATACTAACTAGCATTTCTTTAAACTATACCATTTTTACATGACTATGATTTTACAGTTTTTGCTCACCGTGCTGATGTTTCACCTTCATCCAGTGTGTTTTCTTTTCATGTGCTTGTGCATCACTGTGGTACTTCAATCCCACACAAGCTCCGTTTTCTTGCGTTTAATGTTAAACGCTTCCACGCCTTGGATGATTTGCGACGCACACTGTTTCCTGCTGCCGGTTGACCCCTTGCTCTCCGCCGTTTCAGAAGCAAACCTGTAGCTTAAGCATTTCAACTAATCGATAATGGCGTTTGTTGACAACGAATACCATTATCCATTTTATTGATTAGTTGTTGCAGCCCAAATTGAAATGTTTATTTGTTTGTATATGATAGGGCTGAAACGATCAAACGATTCAAATACAAAAATGCGTCGAGGCAAACAATTTGCCTAGATGCATTGTTTTTAATTTAACTATACATGGGGCACTGTGTTTCCCTATGGACCATGATTACTGACGCAACACTCGCTAAACTCTGCAGTGCTCTGTACAGGTAAACACTATGGCAGCCCGTTTCCTACACATGGAAAAAAATATATTTTTGTCTCGCAATTCTGACTTTTTTCCTCGCAATAAAATTTATTTATTTTTTCTAAAAAGGAAACAAATTACTTTTTTATTTAAAGAGACCTGTCTTATTTTCTCTTGTGTATTTAGTATTGCTCTTTAATAAACAGTTATTTATCTGATTAATCGATGGAATAATTGGTTAGAATGCTCGATTACTAAAATAATCAATAGCTGCAGCAATAATGATTTCCCAAAATGTCCAATTAATTCCCATAAATTCCTGATAAGTTTTCAACTTCGAATATTATAAAAATTCCAGAAAATGCCGTTTGCAACCTTAGTATTATTTTTTTTTCATGTTTTTGTGTGTAATAAATGTTCAGTTCTATTCAGTGTTTTGTGGTTTTCTAGCGTTATTGATCATTCTTTTCTGTTGTAGGTCAAAATTGAATGACGTCATTGATTCCATTCCCAAAAGCAAAAAGAACAAGCGCTGTCAGTTGCATTCTTTAGACACACACAAGCCCAAACCTTTGGGGTAAGTTTTTATTCTTTTCAGGCTTTCTCGATTACTTTGGTTTCGGATGTGTAGAAGTGAGCTTGCTGTCTTGACTACTTTTATATAGTTCTAGCTGACGCTTCTCTATGCCCTGTCCCCTGACATGCTCATGACGCTGCAGTGAAGACTGCAGAGAGAGTTAGTGTTAGAAAAAAAAAAATACGCAGTGCGCAGTATTAATGAGGGGTCATGTATGGAATTGTTCCACTTTTGACTTCTTTGGAGCTCCTGCAGATAGGCCGTGCAGCTCCTACATCCAGCAGCATTGCTGTTACTAAGCAACAAGAATACAGTGCATGGAAAAGCACCATGTTGTGTTTCTGTCAGGTGTATGACCTTGCATTAAAAACATTCTATATCTTGGTGTCAGGTCATAGGTTATGCCATGTATGATCTTTAGGAAGTGTTCTTTAGTTTAAGCCGCTTTAAGTTTCTTCAGTAGAAGCAGGACCCACGTGGTCATTGGCTGTTTGACTGTGTGTGTGTGTGTGTGTGTGTGTGTGTGTGTGTGTGTGTGTGTGTGTTTTGTGACCGTGGTGATTGTGTTGCAGAGGGAGCTGGATGGATGTATGGGAGCTGATGTCTCAGGAGTGCCGGGACGAGGTGGTTCTGATCGACAGCGCTTGTTTACTGGAGACGCTGGAGACGTACTTGCGTAAACACAGGTAATCCCGCTGTATATAAACACCGTTCTGCTTGGAATGTCACTGTGAAGACTGTTGTGGTGATTGCCGGCTCTCAGACACCTCTTTGTAGAATAAACGCATGATTTATGAACAATGTTTTTTAGATGTTGAATTATTCACACCCGATGATAGATGTTTTCACTTCAATTGCAGCTGCGCATGATTTGTTAATCATTGTGGAATTTTGTAATGTGTAACAGAAATCGACACTTTCATTCTGTTTAAGTGTCCTTGAATTCAAAGTTAAAAGCCTTTCATTCGAGTTTTATGGACACGTATGTAGAAATTGTGTTGGATCTAAAAAGATCAATTTAGTTTTTCGTTTCTAGGAAATGATAAATGTTCTGTACTTGTCTGATTTGTGTGCAGCCAGAAGATTGTTTGGAACACCTGTGGCATATCGCTCTATCTAAAATCTTCATCTCTGTTTAAACGTTTCGACCTTCAGTCCAGAAAATAAATCCCTCCAACAGGGTGTATGAGCTATAACAGTTAGTGTCTGAATGACCCTGCAAGCACGCATTTAAATATATTAAGGCATTTCAGAATGTTTTGTCCTGCTTTGTGTTAAACAGCAAGCTTTTCTCCCCCTCTCCGCTGTGGGGAAAACATTGTTGGACAAGGCGTACTGTGCGGTCAAGGAGAAAGAACTGCTGCTTGTTGCTAACATACAATTTATGAACCAGTACCAATCCGAGGCATTGTGCTCGATCTGCTCTCAGATCACAAACATGCCACAGTCGCAATTGGCAGTTTCGCAGTGCAAGAAAACATGCTTTCTTTAAAAACACTCGTATAGCCTGTTTGAGTGTCTTGAATCTTGACGTGTAGCTGATCTCAAATGTTATTGGTTCGGTGTGTGTGTGTGTGTGTGTGTGTGCACTATTCATTGTATTGATTAAATCTTAATTTTTGCCTCAATTTGATACCAGGTTTTGCACAGACTGTAAAAACAAGGTGCTGAGGGCCTACAACATCCTTGTGGGTGAGCTGGACTGCAGTAAAGAGAAGGGCTACTCCGCCACCCTCTACGAAGGCCTGCGCTGCTGCCCACACGAGCGCCACATCCACGTCTGTTGCGAGACAGATTTTATAGCTCACCTGCTGGGCCGAGCTGAGCCAGAGTTCGCTGGGGGATATGAGTGAGTTATTTAAGTGTCAAGTCAAGTGTAATTTTGTTTATTGGTTGGCAGTATTACAGTGTGCAAAAGTTATTGAACAAGATCCCAATAGAAAGTCTTCCACTGTGGTAGAATTTAAATTGTGGACATTTAATGTGTTTGCACTAAAATGATTGTTATAGAGTATATACAGTCTGGGAAGTGTGCATAGCTATTGCTTTGTCATCTTACCAAAAAAAGGGCATGCAAAAACAATGTATAGGCACCAAATGTGACTGAACCTTAATTTTTAATTTTTTTTTATTGTGTACTTCTTTTCAGCAGTGTTAATCAGTCAGATACCATACAGTAATACAGAGCAGCTAAATCCAGCCAGTCAACAAAGAGGCAAAGAGCCAGTTAGGCCAACAAAAGTGTATTCTAATCTAAGTAGTGTTGCAGGTTTTATTGGTATTTACTAGTGCTGCAACGGATCACAAAACACACGGTTCGAATCAGACGGTTTTTGATTCATGGCTTGGATAATTTTTCGGATCAGCAAAATAAGGTGGAGGAGACATATAATTGGTTTTCCATTTATTACAAGAAAAGTTACAGCAAAGGAAATGCTTCCATGCATGCTCCTCTGCTTACAATCGTTATTGACTGATAAACCCCGTTCACCTGAACACATGACTGCTCCGTATAGTAACAAAATGATTCAAAAAGCAAATATCAGCAGGAAGAAATTTATTCTGCGGCCGTTACATTTTATTTTGCAAGTTTTAAAAAAAAAAAAAAAAAAGAGCGAATAATCTGCAGTTCATGTGTGTGCGGAACCGCGAGCTGTTCGGATCAACTATGATCCGTTGCATTACCGTAAAATGAAAAACCTCTTTTGTCATTGTCCCTTCTATTATAACCCTGCAGGATTTTTTTTTCCCTTTTACTGTATATGGGGCTGTGGCTTCGAGGTTAATTGTTGCAGGCTATCAAAGACAGTTCAAGGCTGAACATTGTAACATAGCAATGGAACCTGCAAGGCTTCAAGTGTTATGATTATGTGCAGGCGCAGAGAGAGGCACGCTAAGACCATCGACATTGCACAGGAGGAAGTCTTGACGTGTCTGGGGATCCACCTATACGAGCGGCTACACCGAATCTGGCAAAAGCTGCGGGCTGAGGAGCAGACGTGGCAGATACTCTACTACCTCTGTATCGACGCGCTACGCAAAAGCTTTGAGGTATTAATAAAACTGATTCCTGATTTCCTTTTAGATACTGCTGCGTCCTGCTCAGGTGGCACCGACATGGAAGTGTGTGATTGGGCACGACAGGCCTGCATGACTTTAATGAGCAATGAAGGTGTATGACACCGAAAGTATTTAGTGCTTCTTACAGTCACAGACTATTAACATTTTTCTTAGCAGTTCCATTGGTGCACTTGTACTCGAGGGATGCACAGAACCATGCCTGTGTCACTGCTGTGCTGAAAATGGTTGTCATATTGTATTGCTGTTGACCAAACAGAAACACAATGTATAGAATAAAATCTGCATAGTAACTGCAACATAATGTCCCTTGGAAGCTGAACACTCGTTCTAATTCCCTTTTATAGATGGCAGTAGAAAAGGTGCAGGGAATCAGCCGGTTGGAACAACTCTGCGAGGAGCTGTCTGAGGAGGAACGCGCAAAAGAGCTTAAGCAGGAAAAGAAGAGGCAGAAACGCAAGAACCGACGCAAAAACAAGTGTGGCTTTGACATGTCTGAGCAAGAGACCAAGGGCTACAAAGAAGAGAGCTTGGAGGAGGTAAGAAGCAAACTTTCTCTTCTGGTGCAACTTCTCTTTCTTATTTCTTTAATTTTCACTTGGCAGCATGTAGGGACTCGCTGCTCAGAGCTTTCTGCTTCCCTTCTCCAGGGTTTAGACGATACGGTGAACACTGGCTGCAAGTCCTGTGGCAACAGGGAGGAGTCTGAAGGAGGTGTGGAGTCTATCGTCTCTATTGAGAGCTCCCCCTGCAGCTGTCCTGCCACCACTATTTTGGGTTCGCCCAAAAGCAAAAACGGTACAATGTTTTGTACTATTCGTGGTTAAACACTTACAGATTTAGTTTGGTTTGTTACTTGGCAGGAGTTATCAAAAATGTTCCAGAAGTTTGCATTTAGAGTTTGTAAATAAAACACTATTTTGCAAACAGTGTAACACGACACATCTGAACAAATGAAGACATGGATTGTATGAAAAATAAGGAGTTTCATTACCAGGTTATGCAGGTTCAGCTGGATGTCAGACTTTTTTCCAGCTCACTATCCCTATTACAGCTCGTCAGTGAGCTCCTTATATTTGGAAATGAATTTAAAAAAACATTTGCAAAAAATAATTTGATTTTTTTATTTATTTATTTTTTTGTTCCATAAACTAAGCCAATAACCTCTTAATCTATATAATCAATAAGCCAAGATTCTGTGACTACCAGTGAACTTGCACTGTTACCTGCAGTCTAATAAGAGTATCTTTTTCAGTCACACTGCAACAATAAACTAAGACTTGAAGGTGTCTGACTTTATACCCAGCATTATACCATTGTGCTAAACTTCCACCCATTACTGTTTTTTTGTTTGGTTTTTTTCCCCACCCATCAGTAATGCATTTAGTTTGATACGTTGTGTATATATATGATATTTGAGATATTGCAATTATATTTTACACAACTTCGTATTTTTTGTATCTGTCTGCCTATGGTTCAAAAATAAATAAAAACAGACTCTTGCCAGATGTTGTCTTTGATCAATAATCATTCTAAAGTAGCTTTACAGGGTTTCCGCAGAGTCTTAAAAAGCCAAAAGAAAAAAAGCCTAAAATTCAAAATTTTTGTCCTTGGTCTTCAATTCGCTGTTCTGGGTGTTAATTTTAAACGGGTCTTAATTTTTACAGTCCATGTTAACGCTACCTCGAATGTTCATCTAAATGCTCCCACAGCACTTTGTTTTTGTTTCCGTGGTGGTGTAGATTTTTCTTTCGCTTGTCCAAATATAATTCGCTGTATTAGCCTACAGATTAGACCAACATGCAACAGCCAATCGGCTTTCTGTCATTGGTGCGAATCTCTCTTGGATTGTACCACAGACGTAAAACGGATTTGATTTTTCAGCTATGGGGAAGTGCAAGTTTAGCGAGACTTGAAATGTAATTTAGGGCTTGGTCGAGGCCAGTTGTTAACGTGTGTATGTTTTCGGTGTTGTGATATAGGTTGGAAATTTCATCCTTCGTGGTCTTAGTTTTACATTTGACTTTGTGAAACCTGCAGAAACCCTGATTTGGGTCACCTGACAGACATCACAGGAAGTGTGTGTGTGTGTGAATATAGTGCACTACATGGTTTTCAGAATTTATTATTTCTCAATTTATTTACCACTTACCATGTATTTTACATTATTTATATCATGCATATGAATCCTTGGGCACTTCTGGAAAATAACCTCATGACTACCTCATGACTGCTTCCTTATACTCGTCGGTCAAACGTATGCCTGTTATGTTTAGAAACGAAAAAGTGTACTGTTGTGGAAATAATGGAGAGTTGATGACTCATAAAATTCACTTACCTGTGTGTGTGTGTGTGTGTGTGTGTGTGTGTGTGTGTGTGTGTGTGTAGGTTTGTTATCTCATAGTCATGGCAGCGACTGTGGCTATTCCTCCAGTATGGAAGGCAGCGAGACGGGTTCCAGGGAAGGCTCAGACGTGGCCTGCACCGAGGGAATGTGTAACCATGATGAAACGGGTACCAGCTTCTTTGTATTGTTGCTAGAGGGTTGAATAAACAATTTGCAGAAGTATCCTGCTTTTATTAGGCTATGATCACAAGGGAGTCAACTGTTATTTTTTTTTTTATTTTATATGTGCAGCATGAAAAGTCCTCCAAGTATCATTTTGTATAAAAGATTTAATAATTTACAAATATGTGCACAGGCTAAAGCACACGATCATAATGTCTCCCCAAACCCCTCAAAGTCTAAAGTGCTGGAGCAGTGTACGTTAAATGATGAGGCCAATTCAGTTTGTGTACCATAATTACATTTTATTAAATCATTTGGATGACCCTCTTCTCTCTGAAGCTGAGTACTCGTGCAGTCACCGCTGTTTGGAGGACAAAGAGGAGGACGGTGTGGACAGCTGTGTGGAGTGTTGGGCAAACTGTGAAGAGCACGCCAAAGGCAAGAACAAGAAGAAAAAAAGGAAGGGCAGGGCATTTCTAAATGCGAACGAGCACGTGAGTTATAGTGGGCAAAGCTTAAACATTTTTCACAATACACTCTTCAGTCTAACACTATGCACATATGAGTGAGGGGAAGAAAAAAAAAACGTTTCTAGTATTTTGCCGAATGAAATTGAAATAATGCGGTATAGAGAACACTTGCCAGGTGAATAGACAAATAGCTTGGTTCCTAATAGAACACTGTCCATCATTTTAAGATGTATGTTCTTTCCTTTCCTCTCCAGCACGGACCCCAGACAGACGTATGTCCATCAGACAGCAGCCGGAGAGGAGATCCGAATGTCTTGCCTAGCTCAGAAAACGCCCACGTTCCCTCTGCCTCATCCACACACAGCTGCCAGAGCACACAGACGACTTGTGCGAAGCTGTGCTGTGGCCCGTACTTCAATGCTGGCTTGCAGCTGCCCTGGGCCAAACAGCTAACGAATGGCATGAACCACCAGACTCCTTATACCTGTCCACAGGGGCCCTGTACCACCAAAAGTCTCATGGAGCTGCTGGTGAGTGGTCCGTGTTTTTAAAATTCAGCGCGTTAACAAAATGTAAATCTGTCAGTATCTGTATAAAACAGCGTCAGTCTCGTGCGTCATAGCTCACTGATTTTACTCTTATTAGCATTTAGGAAAAGATGAAATTTGATTTGAGTGATTTCCAGGTCTGGTTTAGTATGGAAAAACTGAGTATTGAAACATATTAGTGTTCCTAGTAATTCCCTGTTTGGTTTTCTAAAATATATTTAAAAAAATTACTAAAACAAAAGCCACATCAACACTAATCCGGGCACATATGATGCGTCCACACTTTAGTTTTTACTCGTTTCCCAAATGTTGCTCATCCACACCGAAACAATCCAGTCCCTCTGCTGCAGCTTTGAGCAAAACACAATAAGTAATTTCCAACTGCTGTTTGTTTTTCTTTCTGGCTCTTTGAAACACTGAGGTGATGACAAAAAAAAATGTAAAAAATGTGAAAACGGCATTTTCAAACTGATCCACTTTGGTGAGCGTTTTCAAAAAGCTAAGTTTTTATTGACTCTGTGTGAATGGAAGGCAAAAACGGCGAGTACATTTTTGTTTTCAAACAAAAAAGTATTAGTGTGGGCATAGCCAAAAGGTGTTTTTTATTTATTTATTTTTTATTTTGTGGCGTTAAGAGAGACTCGGCGCTGAAAAAAAGATTGGCTCTAGCCTGGATCTGCACAGCTGTGATTGGTTGTTACATTGCGAGGCGGCAGTTGCCATGGCAGTACACCACCTCCCAACGTGCGACTAAACATGAAAAACATCAGAGGGGAATGCGGAAGAGCTCGAACTATGAATATATAAAGCAAGCAGCATTTCCACCTGCCGCAATCGTAACTGATACAAGTAGCTTTTTTTTCCAATCATGTCTGAGTGGCAAAGACTCACTATTCTTACTATTAGACTCCCTATTAGACAATGGGAGTTCTCGTTCTCGCCGACAAGCTCCGCTCTCGATTTGATGTGCAGAATCAGTCGAAAAACAGCTGACTATGTCCGACTACAGCAAACGCTGTTGAACTAACCGAGTAAAAAACCCGTCGACCGTCGGCTTGGTGTGTCCCAGGAGGCTTAAATGTTTGCCCAAGTAAACCATTGCACACCTTTTTACTTCATTTTGTGTCTCCCCATACAAGTCCTTGTGGAAGCTTAGTTTAGTATTACAGTTAAGAATCTCTTTCATGTTATAAGCTTCCAGCTGAATCAATTGTCAGAGATGCAACAGCCTCTGGCCAATAAGAATTCGGGTGTAAATTATGAATAATTTGGAATAGGCAAAGTATTGTTCATGTAAATGAGTGACACACTTTTTTTTCTCTTTCTCTGTCCCACCCCATGAATATTATGTGGTCAAGCAGGACGAGGCAGAAATGTCATCAGACGAAGAAAACTGCCTGACACAAGATGAGATCCAGTCGTTCGTAGAGGAGAACAAGTCTTTCTACAGCACACGAGACCAGTACAGACAGCACCTGAAGGACCGATTCACCAAATACTGCCACTCCAGCGTGTGCAGTGTCAAATAAATAAACACCAAGGGGGTGGGCACACGCACGCACACACACACACATATGATTTTTACTGATTTGGGGGGGGGGACGACGCTCATAATTACCCCTGCTGCAGAAGGAGGGGGGAAAAAGGGGGTAAAAACCGGAATGAATTCTTGAGCGATGTCTCATTAAAGTTTAATTGTATTTGTTGGTAAAGGTTAAGTGGTCGCATTACTTTTCTCACGTCTATCTTTTTTTCCGTCTTTACATCTCTTCTCTCTTTATATTTTCTTCTTGCTCTTTGCTCTTTTTTCCCCTCATCTCTCACTTGCACTCAGGTGTAGTTTGTTTGCTGTTTTTTCTAGATTTATTGATTCTAGGAGCGGGGTACATAAGATCACGGTGGAAGCAACAAGATTGCGAGCCGTCACCGTAGCGATGCCGGTAGTCTTTCTAGTCTTATCGTTTATTAAACATGTCCCTTTATTTTTCCAGTTCATCTCACTACCTGAGACTCTTCATTTTAGTGGCAAATCGTTGTACCAATAAATGTGTACAGAAATGAAATTATCTGAATATAAAGATTTTACAGAGATACACATCCATTTATAAGGAGACTTGGGTGGAATATTGAGCGCAATGTGCAAAATTGACATAATAAAGAATATTTATTAATATGCATTAAGATGAATGTGTGGCGTTTTCTGCTTTGAGTAATTACACTCTTTAACTGGGGCGGTTTTTATTTATTTATACATTTTATAAATTTATTTTTTTTAATATGGCTGCAGCTATCGATCATTTTAGATTAATAGGATAAGTATTTTTCTTTATTAATGAGCAATACTAAATACACATGAGAATACACTTATGAGCAAGTAATTTGTCTCCTTTTTAGAAAAATTCATATTTAATTGCTAAAATTGCATACTAGAATGCAAGAATATCTGAAATCTAAACCTGCTTAGTGCATTTAATTGCCATATTACATCAAAATACAAATATATAAATAATTATAAATAAAAAAATATATAAAAAATCCATATTATATTTAAAGAAAAAAAAAAAAAAAGGTTAACACTGTACAATGATTTGTTTGTTTGAAATGATCCCAAACTTTGGAAACTTTTTCATTTCCTTTGGCCCAAATCTCCTCAGCCCTCGAGGAAATCTTCTTCCATTTTTCATTCTGCAGCGTCTTCAGTGTTTACCTGTCCAGAGGGCTCCAGAATTTAGCTGGTGGTGCGTCAGTAATAATGGTCCATGTGGAAACGCAGCGCTCCGTGTGTAGTTAAATAGACTAAAAGCATTGAGGCAAATCATTTGCCTCGATGTTTTTTTGCATTCGAGTTACTCAAGCAATCGTTTGAGCCCTAGTTTTAAAAGAATATTTTCCACAACATTTCTGCCCAAAGTTGTCCATCAGCCCAGACCTAATGTTTGGCTTTTTATTGAAGTAGTATCTTGCATAGTAGCTTACGAATTTCCACTTCAGCCAATTAAAAACAGGGCATTTTGTTTATAGAAAAATTAAAGACCAGTGGTGTCACATACTTTTGATCTATTTATATATTGTGATTATAAATTTGTACTATATAACCTGGTTATAAATACTGATAAGATTGGGTGTGCGTTAATATAAACCATGCAGCTGGTATAGTAAATTAATCTACAGCTTTTATTTTTATATATATACACACATGCACATACAGTACTCTGCAAATGTTTTAGGCATGGAAACCAGTGGGACCTAGGTATACTCATTTATTCTCTGGAAAATTCTGGCCGGAAGTGATCATGTAAGAATTGCAGCCAAAAAGCCTTACCTCTGACATGGAAACAAGGCTAAGCGACTCAACTTGATCAAACAACTTGATGAAAACATAGGAACTGGGTACAGAAATATGGTAGCAAATGCTCAAAATATTTGGTTCTAGCAGGAGACAAGTTTGCCGGACTGGAGAGTGGGACAATAATGAGTGTCTGCAGGTAACAGTAATGCATGGTGGAGGTTTTGTGCCAATCTGGGGCTGCAATTCGTAATCTTCCGATCCACATCGTAACCACTGAGCCACCACTTTCCCCTCTTTGTACTTAATTACATTTATATTTTTGCCATTTTTCTAGAGCAAACTAAACTTTGTGCAATTTATCCACCCGAGCAGTTAAGGATTAAGGGCCTCGCTCAAGGGAGCATCAATAGCATCTTGATGGAGTGAATTATTTACTTGCTCCAAATTACACATTTAATTACAACACATTCAATTACAACACATCATACACCATTATGATGTCTAGAATTTCTGGAATTACAATAGTTTTCAATACATTTCACAATCTGTTTGATATTACTGCAGAACTGGGTATGTTTGAAGGCAGATACACAAATCCCCCAAACCAGGTTCCTATTGGAAATCCTTTATAAAAGCTTATTAGAATTATTATTATTACAAAAACGAGGGACTGAATCTCGAATGGGATTTTTAACAAAAAAAACATGCGGGTGTGATGCCCGGGCGTTCACATACTTTTGCCCAAAAAGTTTACATACAAACTGCAACCCATTTCTTTTTACAGAATCTTACCCAGCCTCTAGATGGCGCCCTGTAACCAATCACAGTGACAATCTTATTTTAATAATTATCTGTCTACTCTTTAATCTGTCAGCTATTTATTTATTCTTAAAAAAAAAAAAAAAAAAATAAATAATATTTAAAATTTATAAATATTTATATATTTTGCTGTTGCAGCATTTCCAGTTTTTCAAGATTGTCGAGTCGGGAAAAAAAAAAGGTGCGGGCGGTGACACCAACCCAAGTCTTGACTCTTTTTTTTTTTTGCCTTGGTGTATAATATTTAATCCTGAGCACAGGGATTGGGGCGTTCTTATCAGCGTGTCTAAGAGAGATAGGGAGTGTGAGGGTGAGAGAGACAGAGATCGAGGGAGATCAAGTGATAGAGACAGAGAGAGAGATAGAGAGAGAGAGAGAGATCGCTACTCTTGTTTTTAGATCCACTAGGTTTACCGGGACACGCGCGATCTGCTTGGATAACGCGACTGCACGAGACACTCTCCCGGTGATCTGGAGAAATCCACCCCCGCGCGGCTCCGCTCTCCGATGGAGCGTTGGAAAGGCAGAGTGGCGCTCGTGACCGGTGCCTCGGTCGGGATCGGAGCGGCGGTCGCGCGCGCTCTCGTCCAGCACGGCATGAAGGTGGTCGGGTGCGCGCGCAGCGTCGATAAAATAGAGGTGACTGCGGCTCAATTTTTTTAAAAAATATTGAAAAAATTGTCATTTTGTAATAATTATTATCATTTATTAGATGCTTTGCCTACTTGGTCCTTTACTCTGCAGCCCCCCCAACACCCCCCACCCCAATTCACAGGCACGCGCCAATTCACTGATTTAAGCTCCTCCAGGGTTTGCAGGGTTTTTTTTCCAACTTCATTACCCTTCTTGATGTCACACTGCACCCTTCACATCCTCTGTTATAATATCGACAAGTAATTATGTATTATTTGTTAAGAACAAGAACACCATTAGATCGTTCCTTTGTTAACCACGCCCACTTCACCATCAAATCAACCCATCCGGAAAAAAAAAAGATAAGAAAAGAAAAGAAAATCGTAAAAACGTGTTGTAGTCGTTTCCGGCTTCCTGTATAGTATACAACACTCGGGGTAAACTTGTGTGAAATACAGTGTAACAGGATAAACTGCAGTGCTCGCTTCTGATTGGCTAGAAGAGCTCGATTCATTTTCTGTAACAGTACTTCCGGCGTCATTGCAGTATGTGATCGTTTCTATAGTAAATGTTACCAGAGGGATTTGAATAAAAGCTGCTTGACATTAAGATTTACCAGTCAAAAGTTGAGACACACCTTCTCCCTCAATGTTTCTTCTTCGTTTTTATATTATTTTTTAACATTCTACATTGTACCGAAAACATCCAAATTATGAACGGATAATATTCAATTATGTAGTAAACAAAAAGTGTTTAACAACCCAGAATATGTTTTTTGAAGCCGTCTTTGAAAACCGCACACTCTTAGCATGATATCAGTCAGCCTCATCGAGGAATGTTTTTCGGAGTTCTCAGAGGTGTTGAGTGCTTGTTGGCTGCTTTTCCTTCGATCTAAATGGATTTAGATTGGGTGATTGTAGCGGTCAGGTCATCTGATGCAGGACTCCATCACTCTCCTTCTTGAAAAAGGGAATTTGGGGTCATTATCCAGTTGGAAAGCAAGGCAAAATGGGATGGCACGGTGACTGCAAAATGCTGTGGTAGCCATGTTGGTTGAGTGTGGGTTAAATTTTAACTAAATCTAAAACATTTATGTTGTTTCATTGTGTGAAGGTTCTTCTTTATTAATGTACAATGTTGAAAATAATAAAAAAATAAAGAAAAACCATTGAAGGAGAAGGTTTGTCCAAAAAAAAGTGTGTAATTATTTTCTGTCAGGAGAATGCTTATTTAGTGTTTTTATCACTCCCTTTGTTACATTTATTCTAGGTTATTCACTACAGGACATTGTGTTTTTTGGGAACATGACAAGCTATGATTTTTTTTCTTCAATATATAGAGAGAGAGAGTGAAAGAGAGGATAGTTTGGAAATGACTGTTTATAGCTCCTATAACATAGATGATATTCTTCACACAACGCTAAACGTATATCAGTACATAGTATGACATATGTCAATTCATTGAAAAAAAAATTATTATTAGAATATTTCCATGGGATAGCAAAAAGTGAAACACTTCAGAGTATGTGCTTATTAAAAAATCATTTTGTAGTCAGCATCATACCTCCTCACACAGGTGACTTTCGCACTTGTTGGCTGAATCAGCCACCAGTTCATGTCCAAATCATTCAAGGTTTCTCTGTCAGAGCATTCTAAACCCACAAAAGAGATTCAGAAGTGGGCTTAAATGTGAACTTTAGTCCACTGTCTTGTTATCGAGCACTCCTTATTTGTGCCTCACCTTAATTTATCAATAGTCACAAGGACATGCTTTGTGCATTGTATAACCATGAGTCTTCCCTCATGGCCACTTCCTTGCTTACCTTCTAATCTTACTGCTTTGTCAATCATTGACTGCTCCAGAATTGTGCATGGGACCTTCCCTTGATCTTTACACAAGTGATCATCATTGGAAATGTGAAATGTGAACAACAGGTGAGAATAGGAATAGAGAAAAAACACCGACACATGCCATCTGTGATGATCGCAAATGTTGAGCTATTTTTTGAGTTGCTTAGTAGCTCCTAGTTTTACAACCATAATGATTGTATAAGACTGTAGAAAGAACATTACTATTAATCAAACACTTTAGTGCTCATGTTAGTTCTCATTCTCCAGTGTTTAAAGATTTATGATCACACTCTTGATGTCACCCAAATGATGATGGGTTCCCCTTTTGAGTCTGCCTTTCTCAAGGTTTCTTCCGCATAAGATCTAAGGGAGTTTTTCCTTGCCACAGTCACCACGGCTTGCTCATCAGGGATAAATGCACACCATTCACCTTGACTGTTGATTTCTGTAAAGCTGCTTTGAGACAATGTCTGTTGTGAAAAGCGCTATAGAAATAAACTTGACTTGACTCATACTATGGTTTGAAAACTATTGTAACCTCTTAGCATTTTCCCTGTAGTTTGATGAGGTCAGAAGCCATTCGTTCAATGTCTAATGATATTGTTTGCCACTTGTATGGTAGCTGTTCTATGTACAGAGGTTTTTAACAAGCATGGGTATTTGTTATGTTGAAGATTTGTTTAATGGAGATGTTTTCACGATGCTCCACAAAATTAAATGTAATTATAACAGGATTACATATGTTGATGGGCTAATTCTTTGCCAGTTGAAATGGTTAGCTTTGGTACAATACTTTAAATAAGACGAAAAAAATTAAATATCCCGTGTTTAATTCATAATAAAATGTAATATAGGGTTTCCAAAAGCGAAAATCAGCTTGAGTGGGTACAATTTTGTTAAAAGAGTTAATGACCTCCTTAATTTAGGCATATCCTTTTAGTAGACAGAGGCCAAAAGAAAAAAACACTAATATCCACACAATGTTCCAAAAATCAATCATATAGTTTGTCACATATGAACATGTTTGCTTTAAAATCTCTTTTCACTTATGGACTATAGGGTCCGTGGTTTGAAGATTTCTTTCCGGGATGGTAAATGGTTAATAAGTGTAAAGGGGTGCAACATTGCATGATTTCAAAACCGCTCTGCTGTATGCGTGCATTCTTTTATTTTCTTGCATAGGCTGGTAAAAAAAAGGTTGATGGTTGAAATTTCAGGAATTATAAAACTCTCAGGCTGGAAAAAAAAAAAAAAAAAAAAAAATCATTTTTACATAACAAAGCTAAGATTAGAATAGTCTGTAAATGGACTGATGAGATTATGTTCAAAAGGGGGTTCATGAAATTTCTTTGACAATTGAAGGGGTTCATATCTGCAAAACATTTAAAGAATCTTTGGTTTGTCCTCGAGAGAATTTTAAAAAAAGGTTGGTTTTCCTAGCCATGCTAAAGTTTGCTAATTCCCTGCTTAGTTGAATCAGGGCAGGACTGTAGCAGGGACTAGTGTACCATGGAACTATGAATAAAAGTGTAAAGACTGTTCTGTATTCCTCCCTTTAGATCATGTCACTCACTGTGATCCGATGTAGATGTAGTTGGATCTCTGGACCAATGAATATGTAAATGCATTTGCAATTTGAATGTATTTTGGGGCATAATGTCTGTGCCCACTTATAAAACTCAGTCAGTACATTATAAGCAATAGTAGGAAAGAACAGTAGGTGCCAGACATGTGTGATGTCACTCAGGCACATCATGAAGCCGTATAGCTCATGCCTGCGTCAGGTGATCTGTGATTGTACTGCTGTGGTTGTGGGGCTCATAAAATATCCTTTGCTTCTCTAATTTGTGGTGAACAAGGCTGTTAAACAGTAATGAGCCCCAGTACAGGGTAGCTGTGTGTTATATGAATGAGGTTAGGTGAGTAAAGGTAAAATGTAAAAGCTGTATACTACTATTTTTGGCAAGCAGTGTTATTCTACTGTGCGTTTCTTTCTGCAGAGTTTTCAAATGAATTGAAATAGAATTTCGTTATTGCTACCAAGTCCGTGACCGGAAAGAAGCTGCTCTAAAAGATGAATGAACGAAGGTGGCAAATGCGCACCGCACCCATATTAATGAACGTGGCCTTTCTTAGTCTTAGCAATGCTTCATATCTGATTGCCTGCTCACACCCACATGAAAATACAATCCACCCCTATCTTGTGGGTCCCGCGGGATCCCGGCCCTGGAGCACATCTTACTTTGTAGTTTCCATCAACAGCATTTCCTCATGCTAGTAAAAAAAAAACAGGTCAGGATCTTGGAAATCCTAAGAATACTATCTAAGAATACTAATAATGGTGTTTGGAGAGGAGTAGGTGAGGCAAAAAACATCCTGGTATTTTAAAAAATGTAATTGGTGCTCATTACAGGTCTTTAGTTATCATTGTCAAAATTCCAGCTGTTCAGAAAGACTGAATTTTGTATTTTGGGAATTTTGTTCTATCACCAGGATGTTGGAGTATTTACACACATCTTGCTTGTGTCTTGAAGGATTTACATTTATGGCATTTGGCAGACACCCTTATCTAGAGTGACTTACTATTCTCATTCATACAACTGAGCAGTTAAGGGGTTTAGGGACTTGCTCAAGGGCCTAGCAGTGGCAACTTAGTGGGGGTAGGATTTGATCTTACAACCTTCGGATCATACGTCCAACATCTAAGCCACTGAGCTACCCCTTCCCCAGGATGGTGGGGCAAGTCATGCTTAAAGCTCTAGGAGAACATTGCCATGCTTGAGGCTTGCATGGTTATCTCAATTGGTTCTTGTCTGCAATATGGGCACGCTTGTTCAAAATAGAGTCCACCAGTCTGCCAAATGCAGGGTGGCGTCGCTGCAGAAGGTTGAAAGATTACCACCAGGTTACAGACTTATTCACCCTGGAAAGTGACTCGCTGTGATGAAGAGCCAAGTTCTTTGAAGTTGTCACACTTGGCTGACCCTGTCACTGTAGCTTGTCTCAGTTTCTCTTTTTTTCTTTAGGCTTTTATTGCTGACCTCGGATTCTTTAACTGTGCTATGAGTCCATTGCCTTGCATAACACGTGACCCTTTCATGGTATCTATAATTTACTACTGGAATGAATAGTAGGACACCTAAAAAACACTATCTGTTTAGTATCAAGTGAAAAAAAACACCATTTGGGACTTCAGCTGCAGCATTGTGTTATCAGAGCCAAGGTAGGATGCCAAGAATTCTTATACTAAGTCAGCATCTCTTGGTGCTTTAACTGGGATTCAAACCAATAACTCTCCATATTCGGTTTCCTCTGCGCCACTAGTTCCGCAGTGCAAATAAAATATTGTATAATGGTATAGTTATTAATCTAGCAAGCAATGGTTCCTGTAGGACTGGACTAAATCACATTTTTCCCCCTTAAAGACATTATAATTATTTTGGAGTTAATTAGCAGAGTTTGGAAGTTGAAACTTGAAGTGTGCTTGAAACCTGTGTTGGATTTCTAGACCAGGACTGATTGTTGACTTTTTCACTTTTGCGTTATGTTCAATACGTTCTAGC
Organism: Silurus glanis; assembly: GCA_014706435.1. Taxonomy (NCBI): domain Eukaryota; kingdom Metazoa; phylum Chordata; class Actinopteri; order Siluriformes; family Siluridae; genus Silurus; species Silurus glanis. Next base: position 5,038,045 of record JAAIIK010000041.1, on the reverse strand, counting down.
ACCATTCACGTTTGTTTATTGGTGCCTATTAGATATTCTGTCTACTTCTTTCTTTCCTTTAATAATCAGATCCATGTTTCCATGATTAATACTAAATGAGGAGCAAGTTAGAACATTTGTGCTGATTTGATGCAAAATTTGTAAGACAGCTTCCTTCGGAACCTTAATTCCGTTCTGTCTTCTCACGTTGCGTTGTCAGACGATACAGGGTGCAGAAATTAAATTGTGGTCTATGTTTAGTGCTTCAGGGTGAGTTCAACTAAGGTTTTTCCACTGCTCTGGGAAGCTTAAAGTTAATCAAAAGAACAAAACCAGTCTCATATCAGTATCATTTAAGCAGCAATATCCACCAGTGAACTCCTCTAGCTTCCTTTTAGCGCATGCTGAGATTGGAGTGACCTGCACCGCTATGAAACCCAGCACCATGATCAGACATCACTTCACTGATAAACTCTAATTACATGGTGCCCAGATGTGGCTCTTGGCCATGCATTCTTACTCTGTGGATGGAAACTGTCCTATGCCATTAGACCTCTGCTTTAAGCAGAAGTCTTAAAGCAGTACAATTCAAAAAGTAACAAACATGTTTTAACCTCAAATAAAATGAGTGATTGTTTACAAAGGCTTCCACAAGCTTTCTTTATTTTTAGTGGTACTTGCAAAGCATCGCTATTACAATTTTGCAAATTCGTCCGAACAAATTTTCGGCGCATAACTCGTCCCGCAGTTTTTGCCCCAGCACCACGAATGATACCTCAAATCGTGCGGTCAGGTGTGCTATTACTTTTCTAAGGATTTGCCCCAGCCGTTTTCGATTACATGATCAAAAAGGGTAAATTTCTTTCCCATAGAAAATGAATGGGGAATTAAACTTGTGTGTCACAGCTCGGCCGTTGAGCATCCGACATGCACATATGGCATATCCACTCCTAGGGGGTGCAGAGTGGGTCGCGCCATCTGCCCCTCGAACTTCAGACCCATTCGGCAACACACTACACTGTTCGGCCCACAATCGTTCCACAAGTCCGTACATGTCCACTCATCCAGGGTGGAAAGCAGATCGTGCCCATACACCCCACAAACATCAATAATCCCAGTATCAATGGGGAAGGGGCAATTAATCACCCCCATTGAATTGAATGGGGAAACACAGGATTCATATACATTGACACACATAGAGTGAATGAGCTGGGGCAAAGCCCACAGACCCCAGGCATGCAATATATCAAACCAAACAGCCCGGTTGGGGGGAAATGCATTATGGGACATGCTCTTATCTCACACTCAATGGGGGAAGGGGGGTAGGGGCAACAAAGTGGGTGGGTCACAAAAATACACCAAGGGAGACATGTGATATATCAACGGAATCAGCCCAGCATAGGGTGTTGCACTGTGGGTAATATAGCTTCAAGCCACGCCCCCACAATTAGCCCAAATAAGCAAAGAAACGAAGGTGCTCAGAAATTGCCATGTGATATGTCCAAACCCTCGGCACAGTTGGGGAGTTGAACCCCAGCTGAACCGATGACGTCACATGACATCATAGGCCACGGCCACTACGCAAACCTATTACCTTACCACATCGCTAAACACGGGTCGACTCAGTGTGTGACACCTCAAACCATTTGGCACAGTCTGGGGAATTACCGTCAGAGTGCTATATCGACGCCGCGTGACATCGTGTGATGTCACGTGGGTGGAAACATGAAAAAAGGCGAAACAACAAAAGTCTGGCGACGTGTGACACGTCTAAACACTTGGCACGGCGAGGGGAGTCGAACCCAGGGTATGTGATGATGTCATGTAATGTCACTAGCCCTGCCCCTCGGAAACAGAGGGCAATAATAGCATGCAAGCTATCGAAACGCTCGTCTCCCGAAGTATGATCGTGTCTCGCAGTCGGCACTAAAAACAGCGCGGTCGGGCCTAAAGACAACGCACACCCGGTGTCCAGTTTTGCACCGACCATCACCACTCACATTTTTTTCAGGAAATGTCACATTCTAGTTATTTATTTAGAATACTTTATTGATCCCACAGAGAAAATGTAAATTTCTTCAAATATCTCAGCGATGTTTAGGTTGCTGGGGTCAGAGCGCAGGGTCAGCCACGGTTGGGTGCACCTGGAGCAGATAGGTTTAAGTGCCTTGCTCAAGGGCCTAACAGTGGCAGCTTGGCAGTGCTGGGGCTTAAACCCCTGACCATATGATCAGTAACCCAGAGCCTTAAGCACTGAACCACCGCTCCCCACTGCCCTTTGACCAATAGTCCATATCGTCCAGTTCTCCAAAAGTCCTTACATTGTGCTATGAACCCGACCAATGAAGCTTGCAAAGTGCCATAGAGAGCAAATCAAGAGAAGCCACTGCTGGCTGTTGTTCACTTTAGGTTTATTCTAGCAGGGAACATGTCTCTCATGTTACTTATAAAACACTGGAACCTGAATCAATATATATTATTGTAGGTGACATTGCTTTTGTTTTTGTTGGGAAATATTTTGGTGAAAAACAAAAGACTGAAGTATCTTTGCTTGCATAAGTCATCAACCCCCGCGCATCAATGTCGGGAGCACACTGTGTAATTTTTAATAGTCCTTTGCAATTGTTGCTGGTCAGACTGTATGAATGTAATCCCCATGTCACACTGTAGGATCTCAGTTTTCACAATGTCAGAGTGTACGACTGTCAAACACAAGAAAACCGACTCGTCCGAAGTTTTGTCATCAATCCGTGACACATTCAGACCCGCATTCTCTCACTAATGGCAGCTAGCTGCAAACACAAACAATCTGTAGCATTAAAGTTCATGGCATGCCTCGATAATAAAAACATTATACAAATGCTCCTTTCCTTCCATCTCTTCTTGCTATGCTGTCCACACGACTTGTTTCGACATTTTCTCTGAGGTATTTTGAAGTTGTCGTACTAATTGAATTATCAGGTTTGGCGCTCATGTTGTTTCTTGCGTTGACAGTCATCGCAGGAGAAGTCACATTGCAGGAAAGTGTCTGAAACCTTCTGACACTGGAAGAATTTCAATGAAAAAATTATCGCAAAACTATTAATCTGCTGTTTGTGAAATTGTCAAACCAGCAACCAAAGACTACAGATTTTAGGCTAGGATTATAGGAATCTTTTAGCGTTCTCAAAATTTGTCTCAGACAATCAAATCTCAGTGTGCTCTGTGTTCTTCTCTGCAAATGTGTTCCAGGTTGTTCAGGCTGGTTGGGTTACACTTATGGACTTTCAAATTGCAAGTTGCTTTGGCCTTGTGCTTGGGATTATGCAGGCCCAGTCAGCATGAAACCTGCTCAGATCATGGCCCTCATGTATCTCCCTGCAATCATTAAACCGGAACATTCCGATGACCTTGGCAACACTGGTGAAGTGAGAAGAAAGCATGTGTCTATATGTAAATACAGTGTGCATGTGTTTGTTGGTGTGTGTGTGTGTCTCAGGAGGAAAAAATGCACCTAAGACCTTGGGATAGTTCTTCAAATTGCCCCATTATTACTCTGTTAGTTAAGCTCTAACCAGACAGCTCCATAAAGGCCTTTTTCTCACAGTGCCAGATTCTGGTTAAACAATTTCAAAGCTCAGTCAGACTTCATAACGTGTAAGTCATGGTTTAAGATGGGTAGACATAAGTACAAAAATGGGTAAGTCTCCGAGTTCTTTTATTGTTTCCATGAACATATTACTGAGGTCACAAGTTCATGCACAAAAGGTAAAAGATAATTCTGACATTCAGGATTTAGTCAACAGCAGTGTGGTTAATATTATGTGTAGTGTTTAAGAGGAAAGCACCTGTTACATAATCAAGCATTAATACTTATACAGCAGGCCATAGTCTACATAAGATAAAAGACCCATACACACAGATTGGCCAAGAGCATAAATCAGAGGTTTCTAACCTCTGGGCCATAACAGAATTATTGGCACCCTTCAAATGAATGGGCTAAAATACTAAAAGTTTTATAAAGATGACATAATATGATGCAAGTTTCCACACAAAGATATATAATAGAATTTTAGTAATAGATAATGTGTGTTAAAGTTATTGTTTTCACCCCAGAAATGTTTTTCCAGCCCTAAAGAGCAGTTTTAAAAGGACCACTGTTTGTTACTTATCATTTTTTTAAAGAATCAATCTTTTAAGTATATGCAACCTCTTTAGCCTCAACCTTTGTAAGAAAAATTATTTAAAAAAAATAATAATCAGGGTGCATTGAAAACGATCAGTTTTAATATTGAATCATTTAAGATAAAAATTAAGTTTTAATATTGTACTATTCAGTTTTCTTGGGAATAACACTTGATGTGCCTTACTATTATAAAAAGATCATTCTGAGTGATGTAATATGAAGCTCTGCATTTTTAGGAAGGGTGCCAATAATTCTGAAGCTGAGATGTAATTAGAGCTCTAATTCGACTCAATGTGCTTCAGTGTACTTCATTGCTTATAATCGAGCAAATTTAATGACATAATGATAGAGGATTCCCCTCTGCCGAGGAGAAAACTGAGCGAAAGGTGATGAAGGGATGATTCAAAGAAACAAAATACTTTATACCTATTTTATCATTTATGCGCAAATCCATGGACCGAAGGCTTTCAGTCCTGTGGTCGCATTGGAAGCTGCTTTAAGCTCGTCACCATGGAATCTCCACACATGCCTCTTTTTTTCTCTCATTTCTTTCTCCTTTTCTATTTTGTAGCTCAGGCAATAAGCCAAGTGCAGTTTTTATTTTCTCATCATTCAGGCTTTAAAGTGAGCGTAATAAAGCAGCTGCTTTACAAGTATACACACACTCACACACACTCACACACGAAGTGTACGTATTCTCTCTTGTAACCTGCCTCATTATTTCTCCATCAGCTCTGTTCATTTGTGTGTTTCTCTCTCTGTTCCTGTTCTTCTCTCTCACCATAAAATTTTCAGCGTACAACCTCAGTGTCACCAAAAACTCTGATTTGTCACCGATTTGCAAATGAAGCCCAACAGGCCTCAGTGTTCTTTGAAACAGCTTGACGTTTAATGGAAACGACATCTGATATATTTTTTGCATCTGTTTTGCATTCATTTTTTATGCCCCTCTCTATTTATTCGGTCTCTCCTTTTATTATGAAGCGTTTCAGATGTTTGTTCGCAGCCGGTTGTTGTTTAAAACTAGTCTCTAAACTAACTAGCTTAAAGCTACTTTTAGGCTATCGTATATTTTTTTTCTTGGAATCATGCTGACTCGTTAAATCACATATCTTCTTATTTATGCCTTCATGCTTCTATCATTGTAAGAACCCAGGCATGAAACTGCTGAGTAACAATGTATTTAAGCAATACCCATGACTGCACTCATACACTCTGAAGACCCATATCTCTGTTTGTCCCCAGCGTACACACACACACACACACACACACACACACACACACACACACACACAAACACACACATCAGTATAAACCCCACATTTCTTGAAGTATTCCTTTGTTGTATTTTCATGTTCAATAAAGAAAGATGAATCAAATCAAAAGATAAGGTGTAAAAACACTGTTGCTAGGCAGCTAAATCGATGGCCACTGAGCATTTAGCTAGTCACAGTGCTAACGATTTAACTAGCTAGCACTGAACTGTTATGCAAACAGTTTTGCAACAAGCTGACTGTCAGCGAAAACAAATCCAAGAACAAATATTTTCCTCAGATATGCTGTTAAAATCCTTTTAAAAGTTAACGCTCAGCTACTATTACAAACGGCAGTTTCATCCTTCAGGAGGTTTCTTTTTGCTTTGAGAGATTGGGGAATGTATAACAATTCGCACACTTGTTTGTCTTGAGTCGCTAGTGTAAAAAAAACAAATGTGTCACATTGGATTTATCTGCATTTTGTTGCTTCTGTCAAAAGTTTGAAAACACCCAGTCTTTTAACGTTTTCGAGAGACACATGCATGTTCCTTTTGTTTGTATGCAAGAAAATTTGGCAATTTATTAAAATAATTTAAATTTGTTTTGACCAAACAAATATATAAATGTATAGTTTAATTTTCACAAAAAAAAAATCATCCCTCAGCATGAATAACAGCTTAACAGACTCTTGGCATTCGGACAGTTTCTTTCTCCGAAAATTCTACTGAAATACTTTGCCATGCCTCTTGTAAAACTTGCCAAGGGAATTCTTCATTAGTTGGATATTTCTTTCTGACCTTGTGATCCAGTTCATCCCAGAGCAATTCAATAGGATTGAGGTCCGGTGAATAGGCAGGCCATTCCATGATACTGTTGACTGTTTGCTCTCTAAATAACGCTTGGACATATTCCTCAGCGTCATTTTATTGTTGTGCGGCGAAGTTGGTTTTAATGAGCCGCAGTCCAGACAGAATTGAATGGTGTTGAATTACATAATGGTAGCCATGTTGGTTCAGTATTCTTTTCAACCAGAGTTAATCTTCATCCTTCCCTGCTCCAAAACAATCCCAAACCATTTAGCTTCCACTTCCATGTATGACTGTGGGGACGAGGCAGTCTGATAACATCTCTCCTGTTATTTGCCTTGCATAAATGTTTTGTTTGCGCCAAAAATTTCAAATATGGGCACATCTCTCCACAGAACTTTCTTCCAGTAATTCACTGCATAATTCACAATTCTTGTGTGTTTTTGCCTTTTACCTAGTTTGTTGCATATAATTAAATATAAATATAAATAAATATATATAAAAAGGAACATGCATGTGTCTCAAAAATGATAAAAGTGTTTCCAAACCTTTGACAGGCACTTCTATTTTAGCTTGTTATTATTATTATTATTATTTTTAACTAGAACAGGAACTAGAAGGATTCTTGTAATGAGGATTCTGGAAAAGTCAAAGGTAAGTGATGTCCTGAAAAAACAACATATCTAAAGAACTCTTCCAGGTGTAATACCTGATTCACTTTGATGGAGAAAGACAGTATAACAACACAGGAACTGTTATTTCTCTTCAGATGTGAAATTCTAGGTGATTTTTAACCTTAAGAATTTGTCAATAGAGCACAAAAAGCTATCTTCCGTTTCCTTTCTATTTTATGCATTATTTTTGACTCACAGTTGTTAAACCCCAAACTGGCCTATTTTTACAATATCAAGCTTGCTTGTAGCTCGTCTTTTGTGCTACATTAGGCTTTATTTTTTATCCTGATGAGAAACAATAGCTGTGTATAGGCTCTAAAGTGAACTATTTGAACACATTTCGTATGTCACTGAACAGTGGGATTAGAAATTTTGATATATACTGTAAAGGAGTGTGTGATTTATTTGTATTATTATTCATTAGAGCAGTTAGTCTTTGCACTTTATTGGACAACACTGTTGTGTTATGTATGGAAAAAGGGAGACCATGAAGTAAATATAGCTCCACAGTGACAGTAATAAATCCTGTGCTACAAAAGATGGAGGATGCTGGGTAAGTGAGTTGTAGAACAGGCGATATACGCACTCAGTGGGTTCATTGAGTTCAGTCCAACCATGTAACCTGAGGAAAACTGACTGACACTTTGCCTTGTGGAGCAACAACCTAAAGAGTTATTAATAGCATAGTTATGTTCTCTTAAAAAACGAGCGTGCATGTGAACGTTTCATGAATTATAGGCTTATGTGAGATAAGCCGTAATAATGGAAATCTCATGAATGTACACCCCTCCAATATCATCCTCAATGGTTTCATCCGTCTGTGTTAAGAAGGGAGGGGGGGCTCACAGCGGGGCAACGGTTGCCTTCTCCTTATTATCTCTCTTTCTCTGTTTTCACTCCATCCATCACTTGTTCTCTCTCCCCCTCCCTCCCTTTCTCCCTCCCTCCCTCCCTCCCTCCCATTGTTCTGATTGCTTTGCTTCCCTTATTTATCTCTGACTTTTCTGCCTTTTTTATTCATTTGGTTTCACTAATTCTCTTTGTCACTCCGACTCTCATCCTTTCTCTTGTCGTTACTTTTCAGATTTCTCTCTCTCTCTCTCTCTCTCTCTCTCTCTCTCTCCCTCTCCATCCCTCACCCTGTGCAGGCCTTGCTAAAATATAAAATGTTATAGATGATGTAATATCAACACTAAGCCATTTTTTTATTGATACAAGTCTGTTCAGCATAATCGTGGATATTTTACATTACCATTAGGTTCCAGCTTTGGATTTAACAGTTTAACCATTAAAAAGGTTTTTCCTTTTTCTTTTGTTATCTTTTACAATTGTTTGTAATTCTTAGTCTTGAATTTTAATTCTCGATCATAAGCTCCACATCATCAGGTTGATCTATGTGGATAGTGTCATGCGCCCACACGGAGTGAATCGAGAAAGGAAACAACAGGGATATTCAGAGAAACCAACAGAAATCGCTTACTAACGGAGATACAATAAAGCCTCCTGTTTTTCCAGTCTCTCCCCCTTTTTTTTCTTCTTCAATGCAGTACAGAAACATGTTTTAGGAAGAAATATGCATAAGGCTTTTCTTATCACTTTTCTAAATCGATTAGGATTATGTGCCTCTGAAGTCATTAAGCAAATATTCTGTAAATAATATAGAAATACATATTGTATGCCTGGGTTATAGATACTGTTATTAATATTAATATTACATATTACTTAAATTCAACTGTAGTCAGAGCCGTTTAGGTGACTACTTTTTTCAGGAAAAATTTAATTACAAAAATTTGTTTCTTCCATACTGTAGACTTTATAATGATCAACTAAGCTAATGCGAAAAAGGATATACAATTCTGTGAACTTGTTAATGGTCCAATTTTTTTTTTTACTTTACTATTTTCAATGTATTGATTTTTAATGAGTTATGAAAGTCATCTTTATTATGATAGTACAGATGGTCCCCTAGTTACAGTGGTTTGAATGACCGAACAAAAATTGTTGTATCATTATCGCCATCGTAAGAGAAAAATAGTCATTCAAACCACTGTAACTAGGGGACCATCTGTACTATCATCAGAATACCACCCCATCCTGGAGTAGGCAAGGTTTTGACTCGCCTTTTTTCATGTCTCAATATTTTTAAGTTACAATGGGGTCATCGGAACACATTTGGGGGATTAACTGTCTACAGTACAGAATTTCACAAATGAGACAGCATTTGTTTTGTTTTTATGTGTTCTCAGTATATTCTCCATTTGAGACTTATATGATTTGACATTTTGACATATCCCTAGCCTTTGTGTCCTTCACAGTGCTTTGGACAATGAAAGTTGTCTAATATATATATTCGCTGCAAAAAGTTACTTAAGTGTACCTTTACTTGTTGATAGCATGTTACCTCAAATGTAACATCTGCTGATTATGAGCAGTTCCTTTCCTTCTCCATATGCTTATCTTCCTATTATTCTGCTACACCATTTTTCTCATCTGCCATCGGATGGTGTACATTTTGTGATGAACCCTCTTTATTAACTCTGGTGAATGAAGCACCAAAATGAAAATTCTGGGCCAAAACCGAAAATTCATAATGCGCTTGGCCAAAAATCAAAACCGAAACCGAAAATGGCTTATTTGAAATTATTTTAAAATATTTTTTGCATAATTGATTTTATTAATATTACACTTTTTAATTTTGTAAAAAATGTTTTATCTCAACTGAAAACCTACAAACCAATAAAAATAATCACACTTTAAGTTTTTATTAAAGGTATCAACAAATTGGAAAAAAAAAAAAAGTATTAAACCAAGCTTTAAACAATATATTTTAGAACAAACTTAGTTATTTTCAACCTAATAAAATGTAACAATTATTGTGCAGAACAGCAGTAATACAAACTACAACCAACCTCAAACTGTAAACAACAGATGTACAAGTCGAGAACTATTTTTTTTAGGCTACACAAATGTTAATGTAATTGCACATAGCACATTAGATTGCTTTCTATTTCAAAAAAAGTGGCAGGTTTCTTTTCAGGAACAACAGTTGCTCAGCTTTCTGGCAGGAGAGACGGTTCCTCCTCTTATTGAGAACATGAGATTCTTCACTGAGTAGTCTTTCACTCTCTGTGCTGGTGCTTGGGGCAGATAAATACTGCACACAATCCGTGCAATCGACCTGCCAAGTGTGCCAAGATAAGTGTCCAGTTGGGATGTAGCGGTGATACTACTGCTTTGGCATTTTATTCAGTTTGTATTTTCTGCCTTTTTTTTCTTTCAGTCAAAAAAACGATAAGGCCATTTTCGGCCGAAAATTTTCGCCGGCCGAAAATTCGGTGCATCCCTACTTTTCTTGGTTGTTGACTTTGACACAGATAGCCCCAACTTCCTGCAGTGTGTTCTTGGTTAAGAAAACTGTTGTGAAATTTCAAAGAAACATAATACATATCTAAACATACAATTAAAAAGTATGTTACCCAGAGGAAACATACAGTTTAGTAAGATTGCAATAGTGTGGCATGTGTGGGAATGTAGATATGCGTAAGAGGAAAGTCGAATCTTTGATTGCTCTAAAATAGATGGTGTGTCCAATATTCTGCATCAGTCTCGCCCATGGAATGAAAAGGGAGACGATGCGAGGCAGGAAGTGACACTGTGAGATGTTTGACATTACATTCATTCTGTTTTTCACTCACTCTTGCCTCAGGCTTTTTACACACCATTCTAGACGAGACTGGAGCGCCTGCTATGCATGATTTCCTCAAATGATTTACACAAAAATGGGCTCGCTGGTGTCCTGAATTGGCACCACATCTCTCTAATGGTTAAATTATAGAGCGAGCAGTTGGGAGTGGAGATGCTCTTGTTCACTAATTGCCGATTGCTGGAGAAACTGTTTAATGCCGTACTCTAATAGTACAAGCTCTGTTCACGCAGTCTGGTTCATTTGTTTAGGAAAGCCTGTGATTTTTGGAGAAACTGATATTACATCTCACGTCTAGCAAAATAGCAACTTCTGGGCATGTCCTTATGTGAAAAGAAAAGCATTAATTTAGTCAGAAAGTGTATTTCTGTCTACCTCAGGGCTGGTTGTTAACCAGTGTAACTCGTGCCTGAATATGTGTATTAGATTAGATACATTTTTTAATAATGTAGTGTTAATAAAAGGAACAACACAGAGTTTAGTGATTACATTATGGATAAAATATGGATATAAAAATCAAACAGTTTGATTTTGGTTTATTTGGCTTGTACGCATACGCGATGCCAAAATGTTTTATTTTGTTTACTGAGGTAAAGGATTGTATTTAGGTGTAGCATTAATTTGCTGTGTTAATAATAATATTAATGGAAGGTTCTTACAAGTTTATTAATACAAGTTTGTTTGTGTGTGTGTGTGTGTGTGTGTGTGTGTGTGTGTGTGTGTGTGTGTGTGT
>JAAIIK010000041.1:5005543-5026719 GCA_014706435.1 Silurus glanis | reverse complement strand
TGTGTGTGTGTGTGTTTGTGTGTGTGTGTGTGTGCGTGCCTCTCTATTTCTCACTCTGTTTCTATTACTTTATGCCTAAATAGCAGCATGCCACATGAGTTATGTTGGCACACTGAATGTGCCAAGCCACAGGCAGCACACTCACGCACACACAACACACCCAAACACACACATAAACAATTCCTTTATACTATTACAGCAATCAATTAATTCACAGCTTATTAACAGGGCTGTGTAAGAAGAATGATAAATGGATTTTCTCATCTGTTGTAGTGAAGCTGTCTTAAATGCACATGTATTTAACACTTAAGAAAGAAGATTGCTAAACACTGTCAGCGCTCTTAGCTAAAGCCGTTTAAAACTCATGACAGATGGCTTTGTACTTTCCAACTTGTCAGTAACGTCACATAATAAAGGACAACTGTTTATAGCTATTAGAAGATATTTGAAACTTGCTCTGTATTAGCATTTAATGTTTCATTTTTATATTACAAAATAGGCACACACATTTTTATTTAATAATTCAATATTAATAGATAAAATCAAATCTAGTAGGTTCTTGATCATTTTTCCCCAAAACAATATGGGCTGCATGATAACAGCTGAAAAGATAATCATGATTCTTTGATGCATTATTGATATCATGACCAACCCTATTGTTTATATACATATATAAATATATATATAGTAGAATAAAATAACATTATGAAATATATTAGTGCAATGTATTATGGAAAAGTGACATTGTGTAGAAGAATTGAGTTTTGAAGAATTGAGAAACATTTGAATATTTAAAAAATTGCCCCACACACACACACACACACACACACACACACACACACACCTTACGCAAAATCTATCTGTAGTTTTGCATCCAAAAAAAAAAAGATTTTTATTACAACTCAAAACATTCAGTGTAAAGAATAATAGCATGCATCAATTTTTTTATGCACATTTGTAAGGACAAATGACATTAAGTATAAAAATGGGAAGATGTGTTTAAATAAATCGAAGAAGAAACCCGTATCAAAAGTGTTTCCATTTGATGGCTCCACCATAGTTAATGAGGTGAGAGACGATTCTTATTTGCTATATGATCGTTCAGATGTGTCACATTGATATTCTAGCTAAGCAACAGTTTACACACACTATTCAAAAGAAGATCAAGGTGATGACCAGGATGACCAAGATTCATATTTGTACCCAAATTCCATACAAGCAGCAAAGTTTCAAATAGTCCGTTAATCATAGTTTTTTTTTATTCTCTAATGACATCATTTTTCACTGTGAGAGGTCGGAAAAATTGCCTCCTCTATGTTCCAGGGCTAATGTAGCATCTATTTTGTCAGACAGATCAATATCTCTTGCAGCTAAATGATTTAGAAGATTTACTGTAACTGTAACTTGAAGTGAAGTTAAACTTTATTATAAACTTCATACAAGGTTAGAAAATCGATTTCTTTGGACATTTTGGAAATGAGTTTTAATGACTCTGTGGAGTGGGTCTCATCTATCTTCAGCCTTTAAACTGCATATCTGTGTGTGTGTGTGTGTGTGTGTGTGTGTGTGTGTGTGTGTGTGTATGTGTGTGTGTGTGTGCGTGCTTGAATAAGGAGCTAAATGAAACCACTGGCTGGTTCAGGTGTAGAATTATCTATAATAAGTGACACTTTAGCAGAACAAAACTATTAGAATAAAATTGTCAATGCAGCACACATTTCGGTTTGACCATTTTTAATGATTAATTTAAGTAAATAAATATAAAAGAGGTGAAATTAAAACACAAGGTCCTTTCTTTACTCAGATCTAAAAATTAATAAACTCCATTGAAAACATTTTTTTAATCACAACATTTTTTTTTACTTTTACTGTCTGAAATCTAGCACCAAAATCCGCCATGATGCACATGATCCGGCAATTAAAACAGTCCGTGTGGAAACATAGCAAAAGTTCCGTTTGGTGTCCTGATGATTTACGTAATAAATATACATTTGCATAAAGCATAAATATTTGTCCATGGTCATGTTGATTAGATTAATAAAAATTTGAAAATAATTTATTTAATATATATATATACTGTATACTGTATACTGTATACAGATGGATGGATGGATAGTCTCATCGTTTAAGTGCCCTAATGTTTGCTTCTAAGTTTGTTCCATGGGTGTGTAAATGGTGTGGTTAATCACAGCGCTTCTTTCTTCATTACTGGAACATTTACATCACTTTATGATTCTCCTGCCACTACCAGCCTCTACAGTCGATCAGACACAAAGGTCAAGGACACACACAGGAAATGGATCTGTGTGTGAGGTCCTTTATGTATAACATTGATCAGAAATAGTGTGTCCATAGTATAGGTTCAGCCAACAGGATCTCTTTTACACACAAACACACAGAGACACACACACATAAGCACACACACACACACACACACACACACACACACTGAGCATTTAGCTGAAATAGTTGTAGTCCAGCAGTCTCCTCTCTGCGTGTTGGCATGTGTGTGAGGGATGTTGCCATGGCGCGTGTGTACAATGTCTTTGTTTTTAATTCTGTGCACCATTTGTGCTGTGGGATGTTTTCTGGGGGAATTTCCTCCTGATTGGTCTGTGTTTCTCTTCTTTCTTCTCCTCCCTTTTTCTGTCTTTGAAAGATTTTTCAGTTTCGGCATCTACTTTCTCTGTTCTCTCACTCTGTGATTTCCTTTCATGATTTTCTTTTCTTTAAAATGAAGGTGTCAATGAATTCAGATATTAAATATTATTGTTTACTGCCACTAGCAGAACAAACGTTAGCTGTAGTGCTTGTGTATTTCATCTTTATATGTCAGCACTGCGGTATCTTGCTGAAACATTATAGCCCATGCTAAGCACTTCATTCATTTAGTCTCCAGAATTGTTTATAATTTAGTTTCTGGTAAATGTTTCCCGTTATATAGTGTAAGTAAGGACATAGGATAAAGTGAGAGTATAGGACATGATGTGTTTTTAAATCCAACTTCTGGAACTGGCCTGTTAATATTAGCATTTTTTTGTGTTCACTCCCTGGTAGAAAGTTAGTAGACTGTTTTGGCAGCAAAAGGTAGTTGGTCCCCCTCGTCCAGATCGGACCAGCTTTCGCTCCCCACGTGCAACAATGAGCCTCGGCCGCCCATAACCCTGTCTCTGGTTTACGACTGTTCTTTCCTTGGAGCACTTTTGATAGATACTGACCACTGCAGACCAGGAACATCCCACAAGATCTGCAGTTTTGGAGATGCTCTGACCTAGTCGTCTAGACATCACAATTTGGCTCTTGTCAAACCCACTCACATCCTTACGCTTGCCCATTTTTCCTGCTTCGAACACATCAACTTTGAGGACAAAATGTTCACTTGCTGCCTACTAATATTCCACCCACTAACAGGTACCATGATGAAGATAGTGTTATTTACTCACACGTCATAATGTTTTAATGTTATGCCTGGTCGGTGTTTAGCAAGCACATTTTGAACTGAAAATAAAAATACTATATAAATATTAGGGGTAATTTATTGATACATTTTTAGTAACCACTTGATACTGACTTTGTATCCGGAGCATTTCTTAAGAACCCTGAGGTGGAAATAGACTACAGCTCGAGTTCCAGTCCACACACATGCACACATTTTCATGAACAGGAGCAATTTAGTTTAGTTTATTTTAGTTTAGTTTAGTTATATCAGATTAGAAGTCTATTCACTGCTGTTTTTTGCAGTCCAGTGAAAGTAAACCTGAAATACTTGGAAGAAAAAACAACTTCGCACAGAAAGTAACTTAAATTAGAACTGAATCGATTTGAACTCTGTGAACTTCAGTGCTTTGAAACAGCAGCAGTTTGACTTTGGTAACATTCCTCATTAAAAACGTTCTTTCGGCTTCTTCCATTAGGGGTCGCCACAGCGGATCATCCGTGTTCGTGATCCGCATGTTTGATTTGGCACGTTTTTACGCTGGATGCCCTTCCTAATGCAACCCTCCCCATTTATCCGGGCTTGGGACCGGCACTAAGAGTGCACTGGCTTGTGCAACCCTAATGGCTGGGTTCAGTAATATTCGTTAATATTCCTCATTACTGTTTCAAATTGTATTCGTTTGTTGAAGACCTCCAGGGCATATTTTAGGTTTGGACATTTAATTAGATTTTTTTGAATACATGATAAATGGATTTACCTACTAACAGACTTATTAGAAAAAAACATCCTTATTAAAACTGAATGGGTTGTAATGAGTTGACGATCGCATAAAATGATCTCAGTGGTTTCGAAAACTGCTTATCTCCAATATGTAATTTTCCCAAACAACCATCTGGCTGATCGGTTAATTGCATGAACGAGAAGTGATACCTAATTCCTAATAAAGTGGCCAGTTAGTGTATTGAAGCATTGAATGACAGACTTCACCAGGTGGAAATAATGGATTGTATACTTGTGACACTGAACCCGCTGTGAGCAGTTGAACTGGACAAACTGGAACATATTAGCTTTGACCAATAAGAGGTATCTAAGTGTATGTGTGTGTGTGTGTGTGTGTGTGTGTGTGTGTGTGCGTGTGTGTGTGTGTGTGTGTGTGTGGTTGTGAGCAGAAACACAATCTGTCCCTACCGAGATGTGTGGGTCACACACATTTAATCACCCACACAAGTACACTGTGAACTAACACGCTAACACAACCCAAGCTGTTAATTAGAATTTGTGTGTTAGGAACAGCACTCGACCGCACAGTTTGTTTATGCGTGTGTGTGTGTGTGTGTGTGTTTCAGAAACAGCTCCTCTGATAATTCCTGTTTCTTATAGAGGAACTATTGAGAAAAACTCCTTACATATAAACTGTAGCACTAATATATGTTATGTATGTACTCAGAAAAAGAGTCTAAGTGATGAAGGAACTTTCATTTCTAAGTTATTTCTATTTAAACAGGGCCCGAGCAAAGCTAACTGCTCATTTAAAGAGCTATTTTTGCCAACATTGCTGTTGCTGTTTCTATTGTTGGTAGCTAATTTACCACAAAAGTTCTTGCTAATAGCAACATGAAATTGAGTGAACGGTGGCTGTATATTTATATTTTAAAATGTTTTTTTTTTTTTCAATTAGTATCACCAAAGATCCCCAACATCAATACTCCCATAAAAAAACTCTTGTAAATAAATGAATGAGCTCCCTTGTTTCTCTTCTATAGAGAGCCAGTCTGTGTAAATTTGAGTTTTCTAAACAGTAGCCTACTATTAAGCTCGATCCAAGCATTAATTGGCCCATACTTTTCTCTTCCCTACCTCATTCGTCGCCTTGCTCTTCTTCTTTTTCCTTTCACTCCGTCTCGCTTTTTTCGCTCCATTTCACTTTCACATGGAATTTGTGTATTTGATCTGCTTAATGACCTGAATCCTTTCCAAGATGTTTAGTGTACTAAAGCTGCATGGTTTTCTGCTCGATTGTGTATATCTCGGATGTGTGTGTGTGTATATATATATATATACATATATGAGTGTGTTACTGTACAGATAAGCTTATGCATTAGGCATCTGAGAAGTCAGTGTGTATCTTATTTCTCTATCTGTTTTCATTTGTATTCTTTGCTTCTCAGTATGTCTGTCAGCTTGCAGGGGTGACAGAGAGTGTGTGAGAGATTGAGCGACTAAAACACACAGCTCTTTTGTTGAAAATCCAAATCTTTTACAGGACGCTGAAGCAATAGAGAACAAATGACAGTTGTATTGTAGATTGTGCTTAGACAATATTGTGTGATATTGGGCAGGAAAACTCCCAGAATATAAAGAATTGGGTAGAAATGATTTCACCCATATATATATATTTTCTTTATGAATAAAGTGACTAATGTGTGCATTTATTTTTTTTATTTGTGACCACAGCTTTTGGTGTCATTGTACTATTGAATGAATGATTTAATCATGAATAAAATCAGAATTGGAAAAGAATTGAGTGCGGATAAAATACTGTAACATGCATAGCCATCTATGTAATATATTCTAACCAGTGTTGTGTTGTGACTAAATATTTAGATCAGAATCCTGATCTTCTGGTCTTGCAGGAGTATCTTTCAACCTAATCTGTATCTGCTGTAGCTTTAGTATTTACCAAATATGAAAATACATTTTGTATTAGTAAAAGAAAAAACAATGTTCAATGTATGTTCAATCAAAATTGGCATATAATGGAAGGCAATGGTGGAGGTGTAAATTGCGATTAGGATCCCATTGGAACATGAAAATCTATTTTTTACTGTCATGCAGGTGGAGGCTAGCTTCATTATAAAAGTTGCTAGATAGATAGATAAACCCATTTTAAAAAACCCTATTAAAAGACTCACTTTGTTAAGTATTTATCTGTAAATTCTGTGTTTTTTTTCTAGATAAGCAGCTTCCGTAAAGTATTCTTGTAAAGACATTTTACAAAACAAATATGTTGTCTCAATAACAAATGCTTAAGTATACAATGTAAATACTTAAAAGAAATGCAAATTCCTGGAAATGAATGTAACATCAGTTCCAGTCTCATTCAAACACGCACACACACACACACACACACACACACACACACACACACATTTACACACAAACACCATTTCCCTGGATCCTCAGCGAATTAAGTCAAGACACGCATGAGTCAATAACAGATTCAGTATCCTTTTATTCAGTACAAAGTCTCACTCTTGGATCAATTTTTCTGATTTACTTTATTGACTCAGTTCTTTTTGTTGGCTGATTTCTGGCTTTTCACTCTAAGTTTGCTTACCTTTTATGTCCGCATTTTTTATTTAATTTTATCTGTATTTGCATCAAAACCCTGTGTAGTCACCTGACAAAGTATCTATTCACTGGAATCTCCTAATCTCCACTGCAGCTTTCTTTATCAACATCTCTGTAGTTGCCTTTGATCAAACTCGAGGTTCCACGAAGCAAATCAAGCTCCAATAAGATGGGTTTTGATCGGCGCCGGTCTAATGGTTAATGGTTGTAAAAAAGTAAAAAGGTTCAAATTCTGAGCTTAGATTACGGTTCATGTGCCCATTAAAGTGACCTTCAAATTCTCTGGTTCCTTCACCCTCACAAAAAGATGACTATGGTTTGACTGGATATGCCAAAAGGATGTGATGTTATTCTATTCATTGGAGGGTTTAACCAGTACTATTGGCTGGGGTGTCATTAATTTTGAAAGCATTGTTTAGCAGGAACAATATTATTTTATGTATGAAAAAATTGTGTGTGTGTGTCCTTGTTGGTTATGATTAAATACAAACTTCTAAATACTAGCCTAGAAAGGAGTTTTAGTTCATTTATTTTTCAGGTTTACTTCTGAATACAAATCAGATCCTTAATATAATATGGCTGCAATTATCACTATATTTTCACACTGAGAAATATGCTAAAAGATTTAGAAAATCAGGATGGTACTGATTTCTGTTGATTGATGAGATTTGCTGCCTCTTGGTTTCCACTGAGTGTTGGTCTTGTGGTTCACAGGTAAAAGATTCTTGTAAGTGTAATGTAGTAGGGCAGATTTTCTTTTGTCAGTTTGAACGTTATCTCTGCATTGCTGGTTACCATGCTTCTTACTTTGGTTTTAACCTTTACCGATCTTTTCATTATAAAGCTTTGCGTGCATTTACAAAGCCTTTACGTAGACTAGGCTTGATTTGCATGATTTTATTAAACAGCATACAGTTTTTCTGGTGTAGCTTCTTCATAGTAACTGTTGAAACAAAATGTTTTCACAAGGGTTCATCAGAAATAATGGACCGATGAAAATTCCTGAAATGTTGTTGATTTGGTGTCCACACTAGTACATGGTCAGCCATGATACAGCACTCCTGGAGCACAGAGGGTTAAGGGCCATGCTCAAGGGCGATACCGGGGCTTGAACCCCCCCGACCTTCCGATGTGTAACCAAGCACCTTACCCACTGTTAGAGATACTCCAGTAAAAGTAAAAGTGCTCCCTTTAAACGTTCACTTGAGTAAAAGTACAAAATTTCCTTTTATCATTTTAGTTACAAGACTCTTTATCAACTCAGTTTATGTAAAAAAGACTCTAATGTTACTCTTAACACACCGATCTATTAATAGAATGAGTATTAATGAGTCAAACACTGATTGATATCTATAAAAAATTATCATGAGCCCAAAACCTTCTTTTCAACTACTTAAAAAAAAAAAATCGCACAAATAAGGCCACAGGTGTTGTTGCAAGTCAGAGTCTGGAGTTTCTTCCATCATTCATTACTTTCAAAATGTTCTGCTTGCTGTTAAACTGAGGCTAAACTGTATGTAAGTAAAAATTTTATCATGCAAATTAAGCTTTAAAAAGATGGGTTTTATATTAAATAATCATATATTAATCTATGGAAAAGAAATTCTGATTTTTATTTATTTATTTAATACATTTATTTGACTCTATTTGACTGCTTTATTAGCTTTGAGTCCTATTTCTACAAATTCATACACTTATTGCATTGTATTTATTTCTCTTTCTGTTCGTGTCTGCAGAAGCTGGCAGCTGAGTGTCAGAGTGCGGGTTACAGCGGTACTCTGATCCCGTATAAATGTGACCTGTGCAATGAGGAGGAGATCCTCTCCATGTTCTCTGCCATTAAGACTCTGCTTCAGGGGGTGGACGTGTGTATCAACAACGCCGGCCTGGCTCACAACGAACCTCTGCTTAGTGGCCGCACTGAGGGGTGGAAGAACATGCTGGATGTAAGATATACACACCGTCAGTTCAGTTCAATGTACAGTTAAAATCAATTTTACAGTAAACAATACACAATGAAACAGAAATGCAAATGCACCTGGAAACTTGCAAATGCAATGGTAATTGTATTCAAGACAGCACTGAAAAGGGTTTAATAGGATACATTTGAGGCAGATGTATGTGTGTGTGTGTGTACGTAAAGTTTAAATATAGATAAAGGTAATTTAATAGGAAAACATGTATACTAATTATACAAAAACATATCAGCATTGTTTCATTTTTCTTACAACTTTGGATGAGGTAAGTTTCTTAGAAGAATGCATGAAGAACATAGGTTGAGTTTATAAACTCCAAAGATCAGGTATCAGGAAAAGTAGTGTGTGGTGCTGTTTGACTCCAGAGGCCTCTGTATTTCCGCTTGATTGTCTGAGCGTTAGTGCTTTCCATATACAGTGTGGTTCATCGAGCTTTGTTCCATCCATTATTTACCAGCCCATTCCCATTCAGCAGCTAGACATTTCCCTTGCCTGTGCATTAGTTGCCATGGCTAGCATTCTTACAGTGTGTGTGTGTGTGTGTGTGTGTGTGTGTGTGTGTGTGTGTGTGTGTGTTTGTGTGTGTGTGTGTGTGTGTTTGTGTGTGTGTGTTTTTTAAAACCCCCAATACACAATACACAATGAAAGAATAGTTTCCCCGAAAACAGGATTGAAGAAGGGTTCCTCCTTCTATCCTGAGTTCGGGTTCATTCTGTGTCTCATAGGGTTTTTGTAGGTTCTTCTATTTCTTCCCCTCTCCCAAAAACATGCTGTCCAGTCTAATTTGGTGCAAATGAGTGTGAATATTTACTGTTTACAGTAAATGTGCAGTCGTACCATTTAGCGTGTATTCGTAGCTCACACCCAGAGTTCTTTGCGCCGAAAAACCTGTGATCCTTCCGTCGAGACACATAAAGCCAGCCGACTGTGTCTGTGTAACATACTTGAAGAAAGGTTTTGTCAGCCTGCTTGAACTCAACTAAAGCCAAGAGCTCACATTAAGCAATAACTGCCAAATGTTGCTGTGATTGACAGGGGAGAGAGTATGCCACATAACCCACCCAAATTGCAAGGCCACTTTTGGTCCCTTGGCTCCTGGCAAATGGATTTCTTTGGCACCATCTGCATTTGGCTTCATGGTCTCTTGACGACTGGACGAATGTTATTCTGTTGTGTCACATGGGAGCCCTAATTACATGCTTTTCTGAAATTCCAGCATTTTCATTTTGTCCTTAATCGTTCCATAATCTTTCTTCATGTTACATGACACATCTAAATTAAGCATTTTGTCTCAAATAAGCATATGCATATAAACATATGATAACATCACTCTGCAAATAGGTTGGGAAAGCAGAAATCCAACCAGCTATTATTTCTAACCAAATGACCTGTATTACTTTGAATCCAAATGTAGTTTCCTTGGCCTGTAATAACCAGAGCTACTTTGAGCTAAATTCAATGTCGGGAAAAAGAATGAGCAGTAAGCCGTTGTTCTTTGTGACTTGAGAAATGCTGTGGTTGTCTTTTATTTTGTTACTGTGCATTGTTGTTCTTTTCAATTTACTGTTGATTGTCCTTCCAAGGTGAATGTTCTCGCTCTGGCCATCTGTACGCGCGAAGCCTACCAGTCCATGAGGGAGAGAAACGTGGACGACGGACACATCATCAACATCAACAGGTCCGATCCTGAAACCTGAAATTCTGAAATCAGCTCTATGATTTACCAACTAAATAAAAATGTTTATTAGCACAAAATGTTTGAACCTTTTTTAAGTTACATTCAAGGCAGTAGAAGGGAAGTGAAAGAAATTCCGACTGTGGATTGTTATCACAGCTATAAACAGTAAAACTGCAGCTTCGATATATTACTGTAGAGCTGTAACACCCCCTGTGCTGAAATGCTACATGAAGACTCCTTCTAGAAAATTCTTTAGAAAACATTTGGATGCTTTATTAGTCTCAGGGGTCTCTGGAGGGGGGGATGAATCAAACTGTTAAATAGAGACTTTGTCGAGATTTTAAAAAAGTTGTAAACAATCAGAATATTACAAAATGTAGACATAGAGAACAGGCAAAAACCTAAATTCATAGGAATATCTGGTAATTAAATCCACAACATACATTTGATTAAACAAATTCTTAAAAAAATGTATCTCACAGCCTGGTAATTAAATCCACAAAGGAGTATCGCCTGAAGAAAGTAGATCTTTAGTGAAAAGGGAATAAAAACATTTAGGAGGTAAAAATCCAATAGGCAATATTTTAATCATTAGATATAATAAATAATTGGAAATGAATTACATGTGGCAGCGATGTTACAGTACTAATGACAAATAGAGCACAACAGAAAGAAACAATGAGGGCCTTAAGTGGGCAAAAAAATAATAATAATAATAATTTTAAAATCCAAACAGCGATTAGCGTAAGAAAACTTCACCTTATCATGAATACCACAAAGATAATGCATTAATGTCAATGTAATGGAGCTAACTTATTCTCAAAACCACTGGTATAGAAAATTGCACTTCCAGATGGCAGGTGTGGTAAATATAGAGTAGGGGGACATGTGACTTACATTGAAAGAACACAGAGCAGTCATGATGATAAACGGCACTCGAAAAAATATCTTTTTTATACCCAGATAGAATATAAGGTTAAAGGTGAGTGTGTTATTGTACTGTGTGCAGTATGGGAGGACACAAAATGGTACCAAGCGCAGACGCGCATTTCTACTGTGCCACCAAATACGCCGTGACGGCGCTTACTGAGGGGCTCAGACAGGAACTGAGGGAAGCCAAGACACACATCCGTGCCACGGTGACACATCTCATAAATTCACACACACACACACACGCATTTACATGTTAAGGTTGGCATAGATTTTACACATATATATATATATATATATACAGCTTTACATATATGCTGCAACAGAATGACTTCTAAACAAATTGATTGCAAGCAATGTGCAAAAAGAAAGAAAATAACTAAAAGAAATCAATTCTAATTAAGGTTAATATAGTTGATACATTATAACAAACAGAAATTCATGCTAATATTCCATGCTAAATTTAATTTGAAGATCTGAATGTGAGCTGATTGGATGCTTTGTTGCTTTTGTACTGGACAGTGTATATCTCCTGGCATAGTGGAGACTGAGTTTGCCTTCAGACACCACAACAGTGATCCAGAGAAAGCTGCTTCTGTGTATGAAAGTATAAAGGTAAGCGAGACGTTTGAGTGTGTATGATCATGGATTATATTATTATTGTGGAAACTGGGTTGGGGTCGAGTGTATGTTTGTGAATGGATGGCGAAGCAAAGGAAGGTGAGTGGTAAGAGTCTTACACCTTTTACAATTTTCCCACTTTTTACGTGACTGTTAAGGGCTTTATCATGCAACATAAAACACACTGTGCTGTTTGGCCTTTTCTCTATTTCTCTTCTGGCGCTCTTCTCTTTCTCCTGCTAGTCAGGTGTGGGATCTATACCGCTCACCTTCCTGGCTTCGCCCTCCATTTAAACCCCCCCCCCCCCAGAGTATAACCACAACCTTATTTTCACAATTATATTATAATCTTTAATTTTCTTACAATCTTGTGCAGTGTTTGAAAGCAGAAGACATAGCTAGCGCCATCACCTACGTCCTCAGCGCACCTCCACATGTCCAGGTGAGCGTCTGCACTGGTTGCCATGTATCTATGTCATTTAAAAGAACCTGAATGAGTTTGTTTTCTCGTGCGATATTTCTAACTGTAGATCGGAGATGTGCAGCTGCGGCCAGTGGAGCAGGTGTCCTAGTGACCGTCCTGGAGACTCATCAACGGAGAAAAGAGGGAAGACAGAACCAGCAGTGAAACGGTGTCTCTCTGGCAACACCTGCTGGACAAAGCATACAAATAGTTTAAAAACATGGGGTTTCGAAAGGGAATTGTGGTTTGTCTGTGTAGCAAGTCTGAAAATCTGAAGCTGTGTGAGAGGGAACTCTTGACACAAACAGAGGGAGAGAAACTACAGAAAGAAAGAAATACGTTTGGTACTGTTCCAATTTACACAAACACTGCTGCCTCAACATGATGGGAATTTTCTTTTTTAGTAGATGGAAAATGGAAACAGGGACCATGTAGGGCTGAAAAATGGTCCCTGTTTATGATCTCAGACCAGAATGTCATCGGTTGCACAATTTGTTTTAGGTCATTTTTCTTTTTTTTTACATAACTTTTGAAATGAGACAAAAAACACTGTCATTCATTGTGCAGTGAAATAGGTGTAGGAAACACTGTTGCAATTATAATGTATTAAATTCATCTCATATAAAGGCGTCTTAACCATCAATCTTGTTTTAGAATAGCGTCTACCTCAAGTAACTCTATTCTGAAAGTTGTTTCTAATATTATTTTTGTCCCAATTAATGTTTTTTTTTTTTTTTCTTTTTCTAGTAGCTAGAACACAATGACATTAAATATGATTACAAATTTCACAAGCGGTTATCAGTTTTGCCCTTACAAATAAAATCTATTTGCGTTCCTCTCTGAAATGCACCTCGCTTCTGCATTTATGTACATGCCTTTCTAATTATTAAATATACAGACAATTGTATTGGACTGTTGGACTCTTGGGAACTTAGACACACACAATTGTGTAGGGTGTCATTGAATGCGCTAGCATAACATTTTCCAGTCACTTGAACTAGGAGACCCAAACCTGGTGTACATGATGTAAATAGTTTGGAGTGGATCTTGAGAAGTCTAACATAGAGCTCTATTGAACACCATTGGGATGGATTTAAATGTCGACTGCACCTCAGACCTCCTCAAGCTACATCAGTTTATCAATGTAGTAACACCGGTGTGGCTGAAACAACACAAATCTCCACAAGCACACTCCAAAATCTAGTGCCCAAAAGAGTGTCGGTTATTATAAAAGTAAGTTGGGACTGAATGTGGAATAAGATATTCGAAAAGCATATAGATATTCTTAAAATCCACAAAACTTATATGGTGTATCCTATTTATAACTACCGATAAGCTGCTGTAGTTTTAGACATTACCGACATGTTATAAGACTTTATACGACTTGCCATGATGCATTATAATTGCTCTAAGTGTCGGCACATTGATGATTGTATATATATTTTCTTTTTTATAAGTATTCTAACTTTGATTTGTTTGTAGATGTGTTTCTCATAACATGTAACATTCTGAAATTCTTTGATTTTACAACCAATCAGGAGTCTAAAGTACCTCGGGAGCCTGAGCTTATAAACTGCATACGAACAAATGCTTAAATGCTCGTGCTTTTTTTTTTAAAAAAGCCTGCATCCAGTGCATGATTGTTGTTGTTTTTTTCCTGAGGAGTGTTTAAATTGACTTGAAGTCATGTAAAATTGTTTTCTTGCACTTTGGACTTGCATTTAAAAAAGCACTTACACCTTTCCAAGAGACATGTGACTAACTTTTGTGTGCACATTTTTAAAAAAAGATGCTCCACCTTTGCTCATGTGTACAGATGAGATATTCTTGTGAACATAAATCGAAAAGATTATTAGTGTTGTGAACCGTGTGCTGCCTTTTTATTTTTTCATGTGTACTGGGTACAGAATGCACAATTTGTTTAAATCCCTTTTCTCTGTAATAAAGTGTGCAAATGTTTTATTCAGAACACTTACACTCTTTAAGGCAATGAATGCACAAAGAGCTAAAAATGGTTCTATTTCTTGCTTCATAGATGGATCCCCAAAATGTTTTTTTTTTATATTGAAACATCTGGAATGATTATTGCAAAAAACTTGGGGTTTGATGCTTATTTTTAGAATCATATTATTATTATGATAATGATGATGATGATGATATACACACTTAGACAGAAAACACATTATACATTTATTTCAACACTAACAACATTATATGCTGCTGATATCAGCAAAACGCTTAAACCCTCGTTTGCTTTTCTTGATCATTTCAGTTTTAAATATCTCGCAAATTTAATAAATGCATGCACACACCTACTAATCACTCATGTACACCACCTTAGTGTAAGTTGCAAATCTGAATAGGAATATAATTCATTTTACCTTAAGCATTCGATGAATTTTAGAACCTTTTTAATTTCTTTATGCTTTCAGGGGTCTTCAGAGATCCTCTTTTTGGAAACGGAGACTTTTATTGGCAAAGTACAGAACCACAGGATTCTATATAGAACCTCAAGGAAGAGTTTTCAGTATGCAGGATTATTAAAACAAAACATTCCCCTTTAATTAAATGCTAATTAAAATAATAAAAATTATTATTAATATCTTATCATTGAATCTTACACAATAAGTGATGTCCGAAATGTTATGGAAATTTTTATTCATTAGCATTAGGATAGTAGATTCGAACTTTCCCCTAAGAAAGAAAAGTACAAAGTTTACTAGTCCTTAAGACTTTCCTGAGGTGGAAAACCTAAAGGAACGTTTTTTCCTCGGAATACTACAATACTGTCTCATTATTAGGTGTAGATTGTGTTCATACAAATCCCTAAGAAGGTGCAATATCATATTAGAACATGTACATTAATAGAATAATCAGAGCTACTATCATAGTAAATGATGAACCTGATGACCAATCAAATTTGAGAATTCAACAAGGCTGTTGTGTAAATCATTAAAAAACAACTTTTTTCCAGAAATAATCAGCAAATGCTGTGATTTTGCTTATTTTTTTTCAGAGGGTTCTAATAATGTCCTAACCACTTACAATCTTAATTTACTCTTCCATTAATCAAATTAAAACATATTCAGTAACTAATATACCTCGTTATGAATATTATTTAATAAACTCTAGGAGAACATAAGAAAGGAATGTAGTAACAGCAAAGAAATTTACATCCATCAATTAATTCTATGGGTTTGAAGAATAGAATGTTGGTTTTAAGTATATCCATGGATACAATGATATCCACTAATTCTATATGTAATTTGACCAGTTTCTCTGTAAGTCTTTTTTAAAACTGTTATAGTAAAAAATTTTACCTCATGAACTTAGTTTAATTTCTATAAAAAAGGTAGGTGAGCCAGGTATGTTTGAAGCAAACTTAGCTGGACAGCAGTAAGTAAAAAAGCCATGTGTGTTTATAAGGTTAGAATTCTGTAGTGCTAATATTCAAACCCTCGTTCAGTCACAACCATCAAACTGACTGAAGTAATATATTATGATAATCTTTGCCAAAATGCTGTTCATTAACATTTACGGCATTTGGCAGATGCCCTTATCCAGAGCAACTTCCAACTGAGCAGTGGAGGGTTAAGGGCCTTGCTCAAGGGCCCAGCAGTGGCAGCTTGGTAGTGGTGGGATTTGAACCTGTGACCTTCCGATCCAAAGTTCAGTGCCTTAACCACTGAGCTTCCTCCTTCATTAACCCCAAATCCACAACATCATGATATGATGAATTGTTTTGTGTAAATGACAAAAACAAGCTAGCTTAGATAACCCTACCCAGAAGTCATTATTCCACAAAGCATGTGGTTTGGATTCTTTGTTGATAAGTTCTGATTTTTGATTATCCGAATTGATTTTCCCCTCTTTGGATCTGCTCACTTCGTCCTGGCCTGCCTCTGGATAATGTTTTCTTAGATTGGAGGCTACTCCAAACCAGCTGGGGATGGTTTCTCATCAACGCCTTGGGGATCCATGAAATTACAGAGTAAGAACAGGAGCTTTGAGGATGGATTTGGACTGTAGTTAATGTCAACAGTCTGCTACACTGACTCAGGACTACAGTTTGCATTTGATCACCATCACTGCACACCTCAACATTGTTAATCTGTAATTAATGTACATTCGGTGCCACCCAGATAAGGATGGGTTCCCTCTTGAGTCTGGTTCCTCTCACGTTTTCTTCCTTATGCCATCTCGGAGAGTTTTTCTTTGCCACAGTTGCCACCGTCTCACTAATCAGGAACAAACTTACACTTATAAAGAACAATCTTGTTCATTTTTATCACCACATTAACTGTGTAAAGCTGCTTTAAGACAATGTTTATTGTTAAAAGCGCTATACAAACTGAACTGAATTAAGTTAGTGTATGTGGTTAGATACTTTTGTGAGAGTGTGCTGCTTTTTGTCAGTAAGCTAACTGATAGATTCCATTTTACTCATTTAGTAAAATGTCTCAAAGGTGAATAGACACACAGGAATTCAGGCTAAAGGGATTAAAATGGCTCCGTGTTTTACATGAAGGTTGTTTTGCGCTTGGCCAATGTATATAAAATGACCTGTATGGTAATTTGTGTTATGTATTTCCCATATAAATAGAAATCTGCAGATGAACCTTTCAAGAATGCCACCCTGATTACATCTGGCTTGCTAACTAAAGTGAAAAGTAGCTAGTTTGCTAACTGGTGAGCAGAAATAAGCTATTTAATTTATATAAAACAAATATATAAAGCAAAGGTTATTTCAGCTGTCTGGTAATATTCAATTATCAAGACCTTGGAATCATATTTGTTCTGTGTGATAGTTGTGATTTGAAGGTACAAAAAAAGTTTTACATTTTTACAAAAGGTATAGTCAAGTCAGGTCAAGTCAAGTTTATTTCTATAGCGCTTTTCACAACAGACATTGTCTCAAAGCAGCTTTACAGAAATCAACCGTCAAGGTGAATGGTGTGTATTTATCCCTGATGAGCAGCCATGGCGACTGTGGCAAGGAAAAACTCCCTTAGATGTTATGAGGAAGAAACCTTGAGAGGAACCAGACTCAAAAGGGGAACCCGTCCTCATTTGGGTGACATCAAGAGTTTGATCATAAATCTATCAACAATACAGAACACTGGAGAGTGAGAACTAACATGAGTACTGGAGTATAAGATTATAAGTAAATGTTCTTTCTACAGTCTTTGGTATACAAGTAGGAGCTACTGAGCTCAACATTTGTGATCATCACAGATCCAGCAAAAGCTTCTCCATGCCAGAGCCTTTAAACACTCCAGGAGGTCCGATGTCAAAACTCCACAAATGTAGTGGGATCCAATTGGCACTGGTACGTCTCTAGATGGTTCAGGATGTTTGCGAGTTCGGCATCTACTTCTTTAAAGTCCATAATCTTCACGAGGTGGGAGGTGACTGGAGCTGGCCAAACCTCAGGAAGCCTCGGGATGGGGAGAGAAAGAGAAGCAGTGGAGAGGAATTAGCGTAGCTGCTGTTCATGATATTAACAGCACAAGTTGATAATGTGCATGTGATCATATGTTCTGGAGCACAAGGTTATGATGTGATGTGTGTTATGTGTAGGCTTTGCTAAAAAGATATGTTTTTAATCTGCACTTAAACTGGGTGAGTGTGTCTGAACCCCGAACACTGTCAGGAAGACTATTCCAGAGTTAAGGAGCTAAATGTGAAAATGATCTACCGCCTTTAGTGGACTTTGCTATTCTAGGAACTACTAGAAGCCCAGAGTTTTGAGATCTCAGGGAGCGTGACGGATTGTAGCGTGTTAAAAGACTGGAGAGATACATGGGAGCCAAACCATTTAGTGCTTTATAAGTAAGAAGTAGTAGTTTGTAGTCTATTCGAAAACTTAACAGGAAGCCAATGTAGGGACGATAAGTTTGGGGTAATGTGATCATATTTTGTTGACCTTGTAAGAACTCTTGCTGCCGCATTCTGAACTAACTGAAGCTTGTTTATTAAAGATGCAGGACATCCACCTAGTAATGCATTACAATAGTCTATTCTGGAGCTCATGAACGCATGGACGAGCTTCTCTGCATCGGATATAGATAACATGTTTCTTAACTTAGAAATATTTCTAAGGTGAAAGAAGGCTGTTTTTGTAACTTGGTTGATATGATTTTTAAAAGATAAGTTGCTGTCTAAAATAACTCCCAGGTCTTTTACTGTTGAACTAGTGGTTACAGAACATCCGTCTAAATGCAGGTTGAGATGCTGGAGCTTCTGTATACTAGTTTTTGGGCCGATGAGCAAAATCTCCGTCTTATCAGAATTTAAAAGTAGAAAGTTATGGGTCATCCAATCTCTTATTTCCTTAACACACATAGTTATCCGAGTTAATTGAGCTGTATCGCCTGGTTTAGATGAGATATATAGCTGGGTATCATCAGCATAACAATGGAAGCTAATTCCATGCCTTCTAATAATATTTCCTAACGGAAGCATGTATATTGTGAAGAGCAGGGGTCCTAGAACTGAACCTTGTGGCACGCCATAATTCACTAGCATTAGCCTGGATAGCTCTCCATTTAAATCTACAAAATGGTAACGATCGGACAGGTAGGATTTAAACCAGCTTAATGCCTGTCCCTGAATGCCGATGTAATCCTGTAAGCGATCTAGGAGAAGATCATGATCTATAGTGTCGAACGCAGCACTAAGATCTAGTAAAACTAACAGCGAGATGAAGCCTTGGTCTGAAGCTAAAAACAGGTCATTAGTGATTTTAACTAGAGCAGTTTCTGTGTTATGATGGGGCCTAAAACCTGACTGAAACTCTTCAAAGATATTGTTCGCTTGCAAGTAGGAACATAACTGGGCAGCGACAATCTTTTCTAAAATCTTAGACATAAATGGGAGATTTGAAATGGGTCTGTAATTTGATAGCGTGTTTGGATCCAGATTAGGTTTTTTTAATGAGGGGCTTAATAACTGCTAACTTGAGGGATTTAGGGACATGACCTAAAGATAGTTAATAATATTCAGAAGAGGCTCACCAGCTGTATATAACACTTCCTTCAGTAGATTAGTTGGAATGGGATCTAACTGACATGTTGTTGATTTAGCTTTGATAATAACATTATACAGCTCTTCCTGTCCTATACATGTAAAACAGTGGAGTTGTGGAGTTGAAGGTGAGACTGTGTCAGGAGATAGTCTCAGAGGCTGAACTGCCACAATTGTTTTTCTAATTTTATCTATTTTTTCAGTGAAGAAATTCATAAAGTCTTCACTTCTAAACTGTGATGGAACACATTTTTCAGATCCCTGATTTGTAGTTAACTTTGCTACTGTACTAAAAAGGAACCTGGGATTGTTTTTGTTGTTTTCTATGAGTTTGCTCAGGTGTTCAGCTCTAGCAGCTTTTAGCGCCTGTCTGTAGCTGATAGAGTTTTACAGTTTTGACCCTAAAAAGGCACAAGGACATACTTTGCATTTAAATTAATATATTTGTAATACTTTTAAACTCTATTTGGTGCAAATCATGTACCAATACAACTCATTTAAACATTATTTTTAACAAAATAGTATTTTCTGGGAACATTGGGTGTAATGTGCAAAAACACCCTGGATAAGTTGCAAGTCAATGGGCAATCTAACATAGCCAAGTTACCTACTGGAATGATACGCTAGAGGAAACCAGAGAACTTGGAGGAAACCTGCATGGACATGTACAAAATCCTATACAAACATTTACCCAAAGGATAAAGATGTAAGACAGCAATACTACATGCTACAAGTATTTTATTACTGCTATGCCAAGTTATAAAAAAGGCTTTCAATCAAACAAACTTCACTAAGAGGAAATTATTTTGGGAAGTCGATCGAGCATAATAACCATCATATTAAAGCCACAATTAATTGGGAAATCAATTTACCATAAATCTAACACACTCACTGCTATTAGGCTGAATTATCTCAGAATGGCCACTAGGTGGACATCAATACAAGGGGAATTTTAGCATATTGGCTCTTCTAACCTAAAAATAAATGCAATGGAGCTCGATTTCATTGCTGGTTAAAAAAGGTTTTACATTTTGTAGGAGTAAAATAATTTTAAAAGACTTGTGTATTATAGCGATTATGATGTTTATACTCCAACACAAATCTGAACTAGAATGGCATAACTTTTCAGTTATTGGTACCATGTGAACTGTCTGTATAATGTTCCAATACGGCAATTCTTATTTTTTTATTCTTGTTGTCTTGTTAATCCAAGCCATTAATTTTAATTATTTTTGGCTCTAGCAAAACTAAATATTGGAATGCTAACATTATTCAGTAATAAGTTATTGTATCTTATGTATTTCTGAATACATTAATCTGGGAGAGTGTTTGGTAATACAAATTTGTATATAAATACTTGTCTGTGTGAACAATTTCAATATATAGAATAAAAGGCTAATTTCAAATAAATACATTAATACATGAATATAAATTCTTTACTATACAATGATTATTTGGTTTTGAAATTATATGCAACAAGCAAATGTTATTTGTTTGTTTATTCATTTGTTTTAAAGCCAAGGTAAGAAAGTACCTATCCTATACTTATAGTATTCCTATAATCTAATTTATTAGGTTTTATTTGTACTACCTTACCCGACTGTTTAGTATCTTAATTTGTAAATAATAATAATAATAAAAAAAAATTTATATATATATATATATATATATATATATATATATATATATATA
>JAAIIK010000041.1:4989887-5000543 GCA_014706435.1 Silurus glanis | reverse complement strand
ATATATATATATATATATATATATATATATATATATATATATATATGTATATATATATATATATATATATATATATATGTATGTATATGTATGTGTATGTATATATGTGTGTGTGTGTGTGTTTCACATTTGATTGTATGTACATTTTGTCAAATACACATTCATAGAGTACGACATAGTGAAATGCTTTTTTACGACTGTCCAACATGTAAACGCGAAAGATAGAAATAGAATAAGGATAAAAAAATATGTATATTAGGTATATTATAGAGATTATATATAATTAGTAATCTTGAGCAAGATGTGTGAGATTACTAATTTCGACTACAACACTGATGTGGAACCCATCATTCATTAATATGAATATAGATATTGTCGGGCATTGCTTGGGAAATTTGCTGATTGGTCACTTACTAGGGTTTTTTTTTTTGCCAATATATATATGCTATATAACTGTCCTAATAAACTAAAACATATAAGTGATTACATGGTCATATCAAATGACCCTGATTTTAATCTCATAATGTGTAAAGGTTCCAATTCATATTTGTGCAGAAGGTTTTACATCTAAGACTCATTAACTGACATGAGTTTACGGACAGCCCAATGAATCACATGGTTATAAAAAACAAACAAACACTAAAAACAATAAAATTGAAGGAAGTGAGATTTAACATTCACTAGTCATGTGATGGAAATGCATGTGATTGCGGATGGCAAAACTCTTAGTTTCCCATTTATGAATGACCCTTTTCTTATCATCTTTGTAATCCCGATTAGTAATCTCGCATTACTCTGGCTTCTTGCTCAAGGAGCTCGGAAGAAAATTTCCAGTGTCACGTAAGTGATTGGTGTGTTTCCTTTTATTGGGAAATGGCACGATTTGGAAAGCAGTCTCTGCTATCACCCAAGCCTGCATCAGTCGAGTCATGCATCTTTTAAATCAGCCATTTTGAATTGTGTAAATAATTTAGTACCCGTAACCTATATTTCTGGATCTGTCCACACATACACACATTGACATAGTACACAAGTTGTCTCATGTACTGAGAAAAGAGCAGAAACCCTTTTTTGCTAATTTATAAAGATCTAAGGATAGTTATTGAATCAAATCTCTCTGTATAGAGTTTTTATGGTGTTTTTTGCACCACAAAGCGAATTATGACTAATGCAACCATAACATTCTTCCTTCTGTAGAACAACAAAAAAAAATCTCTCTCAAAACACTAACGAATTAAAAGAGTAAGAAGGTTTTGCCATTTGGTTGCAGTTGGATGTTGTCTTAATTTATCTTGGTTTTCTAATGTAGTGGGGAATTTTATTGTAATTACATTATGCACAGTCGAAATTGAGGTTTCGGTTACAAGACACGCGCAGACACATTAAAGTAAGAGAAACATTTAATCGAACCAACTGAACCAAAGGTGTTTAGAGAATGCTGAGGAAAACTTTTGTTTTTTTCCTCATGCAAGTCCAACATACATACCTATACACCTTAACAACTATGTTTAGACCTCCATTATTAATGAGTTTTTCATAGTAATTGTGTGGCAGTCTGATAAAAAAAAACAGTCAGGCGTCGCTGTGATCAAACATGATGAAAAACAAAGCTTTTCATGAGTTATGATGTATAAAAATACTTCAGCACCTTGAATTAAAATTTTATTTCCCCAAATCAAAGCCCCTTAACTATGTTCCTGAAGTTGCCAATGCTTTCTGCGAACATCATGTTTGGAAGAATGGAAGCCGCGACAAAATAAATATGCTGCAGAATTATCAAATTTTTTTTATGTGGTGGGTTTTCATTTTTTTTAGATAGATTTTACTATATTTTTACACCTGTCTATAAGATTTCAGCCTTTTCCCCTCCCTGCATTTCCTGTAGCTGTGGTTTTTGGTCACATGCTTCAAGCTGTTTGCAGACTTGTGTCTTCTCACAGTCTGCTTTCTGTTTTTTTCTTTCTTTCTTTTTTCTTTTGGACTGTGTGTGTGTGTGTGTGTGTGTGTGTGTGTGTGTGTGTGTGTGTGTGTGTGTGTGTTCTGATAATTTTTTATAGTTTTTATTTATTTATTTTTGTTCTTGATATATTTGAACGCTTCTTAGAAACCCACGCTTTTTCGAGAGGTCGATGAACGTGAAACGGGAGGAAGTTAAACTGAGCTGTAAAGCGCAGAGTGGCTTTTATCAACATTCACACGGCATCCTGGTTTTTTTTTTTTTCTTCTTTTTTTTTTTTTTTTGTTGTAAACATTCAGCTTTCAAGGCCAGACACACATGCAGGCAGGGTGGAGTTTCTCCCTAAAGCATTATCTAGTTAGATCCAGATGCTCATTTATATTGAGGCAATTTTATTTCTGACAATTTAGTTGCGCTTTATAATTTCTCATATCCAGGTAATAACTTAATGGCAACTTATTGTGTGGCCTTTTATGAAGCTGTAAAACAGGTCTGAACACAAATCACACTAAAAAGGTTTGCGTGTGTTGTATCCCGCTTTTCTTTGCTAAGGTAAAATGAGCTGGAAAGTGAAAAGAAGTAAGAAAGACAAATGACAGCTGCACTTTTCCCTAGTATGGTTTCTTAACAAAGACATGGCCCATGTGTTAACATGCATTCTGGTTCAGCAATGCCACACCTGCCAAGCTTTACACGTCTTTGCGTAGGAGCTAGGCATTTATTTTTTTCAAACTCTGTTTTCTTTTAAATTTAGTCATTAACAATTCACTTCGCTCTCTGCTTCCATGACACAGATAATGATTGAAGAGTAAATGTGTGCTTCCTCTAAACCAACTGCCTCATTTTGTAACTTCAGCTCCCACCCTACTTGCCAAGTTTGCCCCCTGTGTGCGAATCGCTGAAGGTGCTTGAGACGATTCGAAAAAGAGACTTCCAGGACACGTTTCAGTGTCAGGTACACTGGAGCACTGGATTGCTGTGCAAGGGGACTATTTTGAAGGATATAGTGTGTAAACAAAGATAAATAACTGACTTTGTTTGGTAAACAGAGCTAGTCTCAAAACGTTTTGATACCAACTCGTACAAATGAGTAACGAATAGGACAAATTTGTTTGTTGTGAATAGCATAGCATAGCAATATCTTATAGGGACAATCTTAGCGTTCCTGCATGTGAAGTTCTCTAGTGTCTACTTATTAACTGAATTTTTTATTCTTGTGTTAATTATAATCACACAATGTGGTTTGTTAGGCACAGATTGAGGACACTGGGATTTCTATGAATTTTCAGATGTATATCTGTGAGACTGAATTAAACCAGAAGTACAGTGTTTTTCTGTTCAAATATATACATTATTGGCTTAGTATGTAAATGGTGTTACACGTTTGTGATTTTTAAACACTATGCACAGAGATCGGGCCAAGAATAGTAATGTAGATTAGTGTTGAGCACTTATCTAATCACAGCAATACTGAACATAGCGAAGTGGAAACAGTATTGACTAGTGGAAAAGTTTCATGGGTGAGCTAGAACAGATAAATGCTAATGAATATTTTTTGTAGTAGTGAACAACTGCTTATTGTTTATTTCAGAAGATTTTACATTTTGCTAGCAGAGACTATGGATGTTCACTATATGGATAAGTTTTGGGACATCTGACTTTTTTCAGCAATCTGTGGTTCTTCCTTAAACTGTTACACCAAAGTTGAAAGCACACAATTGTATAGGCCGTCTTTGGATGTGGTAGCATTGAATTGTCGCTTCATTTGAACAAGGAGACCCAAACTTGTTTCAGCATCACTCGTCAAGTCAAGTTTATTTCTATAGCGCTTTTCACAACAGACATTGTCTCAAAGCAGCTTTACAGAAATCAACAGTCAAGGTGAAGGTGTGCATTTATCCCTGATGAGCAAGCCATGGCAACTGTGGCATAGAAAAACTCCCTTAGATGTTATGAGGAAGAAACCTTGAGAGGAACCAGACTCAAAAGGGGAACCCATCCTTTGTAGTGGAATTGGATCCCACTACATCACTGTGCCCATGTGCACAAAGCCGGCTCTGTGAGAACATGGTTTGCATGGGTTTGGAGTGAAAGATATAAGTGGCCTGCTATAGAGCAATGATCTCAAACCAGATCTGATCTTCCCAGAAGAGTGAATGTTTTAATAACAGCAAATTGGGACAAAATGTAGAATGGGATTTTCAAAACCCAATCTTATGATCAGGTGTCCACAAATGTTTGCCTGTGTATGTATATGTGTGTATGTACTTTACCACTGAAGCTGAATTTACTCAAGTATATTTTGAGATTTACAGCGGGGCAAATAATATAGAGATCTGTAATTTTCATCGTAGGTACACCTCAACTGATTTTACCTCAACATCTTCAGCTCTGCTACCTAAATAAAAATGCTATTTAAATAAAAAAATCATTTTTTGAAATAATTAATTTACATTTTATTGTATGAAATAAGTATTTGATACAATAGAAAAATAGAGCTTAATATTTGGTACAGAAACCTTTTGTTTACAATTACAGAGGTCAGACGTTTCCTGTAGTTCTTGACCAGGTTTGCGCACACTGCAAATACAGGTCCACTCTTCCATAAAGGTCTTCTCCAGAGCTTTCAGGTTTCGTGGCTGTTGCTGGGCAACATGAAGTTTCAGCTTCCTCCATAGGTTTATTAGACACTAGATAAATAGATATTTGCATATTCAGTACCTGGCTGTAACTGGTTTTTTTTTTTTTTTTTTTTTTTTGCATTATTATGTTGGTGTATATGGGACAGAAAAGTGGCAGTGTAGTTGTGTTAAAGGAATTTTCCCGAGGACAGTTATAGTATTGTGTTTACAAAGTGTATGCATGTGCGTCACTTTCTCCAAGCTGGCACGCTTCCAAAAAATTAAACTGTGTTTTGTTTATTGATAGTTAGATAGTGTTGCACCAATTAATAACTGTTTTAGTTTGTGTTGGTGTCTGTGTGGCCTCACATCAGCACCCGGACAGCTGAGAATGTCTCCGTGGAAACTTCTAAATGTGTCGGAAGGGTGTGTGTGTGTGTGTGTGTGTGTGTGTGTGTGTGTGTGTGTGTGTGTCTGTAAGCGAGCCAGCCAGCCAGCAAGATAGTGAGGTTTGTTGGAATGTTTATACACACTAAAAGGAAATCTTGAGGCCTGTTAAGACCCTGAGTTTTAAAATGTCTGTACGTACCACATGACTGAGGTGCACCACTGGGGCCTGTTTCATATTACACATGAGTTTGAATGCAGGAATTTTCAGTCTGTGAAAGACTGGCTTTTAATGCTCTATTTCAGAGGTCCCCAGACTTTTTTCTGTAAGGACCACATGATATTTTCTTTCTTAAATGGACGGCAGTTCAGTCTGTAAAGAAAAGTTGCCCGGAGTGATTTCCAGTATCGTTGTGGAGATTTTGTTATGATTTGAAATTAATTGATTATACCTTCTACTGCTGGAATAGTTCACAAACAAATGAGCATTACTTTTCAAGAGAGAGGTGTGTATAGCTTATTAAAAGAGCATTAATACTATGATGATATTTTTTCATATTCATTGCTATTAAAATCAAAACATTTACTTACTCATGCATATAATTGGTGGGCGAATCTAACAAATAATTAGACTATGATAATAACTAGTGGTCAACCGGTAGTTTTAAATTGGATACTAGATAAAAAAAACGAAAATAACACTCCATGCAAAATAGTATTTTATAACAAAAAAAGAAAAAAACGAACCAAATCATAAAAATGTCCTAAAGGAAATAAATATGAATATATTCATTCATAAATATATTTATATAATCAATAAATTATCAATATAATATAGCGGTCTCCGGGAATCGCGCCATCTCATGTAAAAGCGAACAAGACACGACATCAGTGATTCGCCTATAGAGGCCGCTCTCTAAATGACAGCGATCTATATGGGTTTTTTAAGGTAGTTCCAGCAAACAATGATTGGTGCCTCAACCTCTATTAATAACTAAGATACATTTTAATTTAAAACCCAAAATTTATTATCAAATGCAGATATGATATGCTAGAAAAAATTTATTTAATTATATTTGCAAATTATGTCTCTGTCATTGTTCAGAGGGCCGTTCCAAATGTGGCGGCAGGCTGTAATAGGCCTGTGGACTGTAGTTTTAAAAATACTCATGCTGGTAGATGCTACAGGTCAGTTTATAGGGTATGGTCAGGGGTTTTTGACTATTGAGCTTGTTTTTTTTTGTTGATTTTAAATGCTAAGCATGACTGTATGCAAACGAGAAGTTCTAATTAAAAGAAAAAAAAAATGCATTAAGTCTGCAACATGATTCAAATCGGAAAAAACGAACACTAGGTAAACACACAGTGGCCATTATACTCCAAGCATAAGCCAGTTGATATTTTTTAGGACATTCTGGTTTGTGAGCTCAGCAAAATTCTTAACATCGCCGCTTTATAGGGGTCTGTTTTGCTGCTTCGAAATGCACTTTGTTTTGAAGAGCGTGTGCTTTATCTGTTTTTTTTTTTTTTTTTTTTTTTTTTTCAATAAATATTACAGTACATTTTGCAGCCAGAAGTCAGAGACATTTAGTCTCCAAAAATAAATGTATATTCATATTAAGCATGCGTTTGATTTAATAATTATGGGAAATAGAGGTTATTGAACCTGCTCCATATCTACAGTGATGCGTACAAACAGCTGACCTGGAACGCAAACTGCCTTCCTCGCATTTTATATAGATGTGGGTGTATATATAGTGTAATTCTGAAATAGAGGAAAGACTCAAGTAAAAAAAAAAAGTGTTCTGTTTCACTGCTCATGCATGCTGTCTATACTGCAGTAAAAAAAAAAAAAAAGAAGAAGGGATGTGGTTGAAAGGATTTTCAGATGTTAAGTATTAACATTAGCATAAAACCTAAAAAAGAAAAAAAAATACTTTTTAGGCTGTTTCCTTGCATCATTTCTCACATGACTTCAATGTTTCAGTGAAGCTTCCAGTCATGTGTGTTCTGAGATCACTGATCGGACTGTGTTTGCCTGGAGTTTGCCCCAGATTAAACCAAATTATTACAGCTACAACCATTTTTTGTAAACACAATACACTGTCATTGTCTGTATCACATAGCAACACAATTAGGTGTGTGTTTGTGCAGATTGTTAAACACCAGTTTTTCCCCTTTTCAGTTTTTCTCAGTTGCTTTGGAGCATTTCTCGAATCATCCTTAATATAAGTGCATTCTCAAAGCAATTTGTACAAACAGCACAAAACATTGGATTTCTTGCAAACGCCTGTACTTTTCTCTCAAAAGTAAGTTTGTGTCAATGAACATCTCATCCCATCAGAATAACAAGTCCTTTTGTCATCATTCACAAACAAAATTATTAAAATGTTTAGTCATGTTGTCAGTATGATGGTGCACAGTTTCAGGATTTCTTGATATAAACTATGGTTTTGATCACAGTGACTGAAAATGCACAAAATTTGACTTCCTTCTGTTTGGCATTTATGAATTTCAACAGCACAGATTC
The DNA here is from genome assembly GCA_014706435.1 of Silurus glanis. Lineage (NCBI taxonomy): Eukaryota > Metazoa > Chordata > Actinopteri > Siluriformes > Siluridae > Silurus > Silurus glanis. Next base: position 4,993,048 of record JAAIIK010000041.1, on the reverse strand, counting down.
ATTTATTTGATTTATGTCGATTGCAAGAGACATTATTCACATTTTTACTGTACTTTACAAGTGTTTGTTTGTTTCTTAGTTGTTCATCGATGTTCAGAAATTGTAATTCTGTGTTTTGTTTTGTCTGTCACCAATTGAAGGTTCATGAGCTTCACGTTTGAGCTGTTTTAGAGAACTTCTTGATTGGGTTGATCTGATGCCGTTCACTCGCCTTCATTAGTGACATTACAGATTCATCTGCACAATTCATCAGTTCAAGACATTTACAAAAAAAGATTTATAGAAATTTAAGCTTAGCAGATGATTGTTTAACCATTTTGCATTCAATGGCTTGTGCAATGAACTGATGCTGAGATGTTTTGGGGGTTAAAACTATTTAGGTGAAACCGCTATAATATTTTTTTAATCAACATGAACATAAACACCTGATAGTGTAGGAAACAGAAGCAGTTGTACACAATCGATGTACAAAAGCGTTCGCAATTTGATCAAAGCAACAAGAAATGTTCTTATGATGAGCGCAAATGACTAAATGATGTGGAGGTTGAACAAGTAGTTTTGAGAATTTCATTTCCGATCTGAGAAACGCTCCAAAGCAAATGAGAAAAATCTGGAATTTAAGCCCAGAATTTATGATTGTTCTCTTCATTATTGTGATTTTTTTTTTTTACTTCCGACTTTTACTTATTCAACAGCAGGTAAAAAGAATCAGTGTGGAGCTCAGTCCTGTGTTTTGAGTTTGACAAATGTTGGCAGTGAATTTTCTTTATTCACTTTCATATTTTTGACAGTGCAACACTACCGTACTGCTGGGAAACCTACATGATCTATACAAAAGTAATGGGACCCCTGACTTTTTCAGTCATATGTGGTTCATCCCAAAATGTTACCACAAAGTTGAAGGCACACGCTTGCATGGCAATACCCCTGTACACAAGGCCAGCTCCATGAAGCCTTCTATAGAGCTCTGACCTCAACCATATTATAAACCTTCAAGTTAAATAACCCTGCATCAGTACCTGGCTTTATTAAAGCCCTTTCAGCAAAATGAGCACAAATCTCCACAAGCACACTCCAAAATCTAGTGGAACATCTTCCCTGAAGAGTGGAGCTTATTAGAACAACAAATGGGGACTCAAGTGTAGAATGTAATGTTAGAAAAAGCACATGATGATCTCATGGTCAGGTGTCCACAAACTTGTGTCTATTTAGTCTATAATGGATGTAAAATGTTTGCTCAGCCCTAAATGGCATGTTTTTTTAGGTCATTTGTAGCTATTTCTGATTCTTTTCACCTTGGTTAAAGCCCCAGTTAAGGAAAAGCAGCCCTAAAGCAAGAATCTGCCACCCCCATGCAGCACTGTGGGAATAATTATCTTCTTTTTTTTGTTGCACCAAACATACCTTTTGGAATTGGTTCAAAAGACCATAATACATTTCCACATGGTTTGAGGCGATTTAGTGCAATTGTTGGATGCTTTTTTTTTTTTTTTTTATTATTTTATTTTTTTTTATTTATAAAGCTTTTAGCCCAGATATATGATGACAATAAGAGATTGACACATATAGAAAGTAAACAGCACCTGTTATATTCCTGCAGCTCCTTAAATGTTGCTGTAGGTCCTTGGTAGGTGCCCTGTTTTTGTTTTTTTGGTAACAACATGCTTGGTTTTTCTCTATTTGTGGATTATGACATACCCTTTGTTGATGGTACCGCGATTATACTGTGAGAAAACTGAAAGTTTGACAGTGTTATCTCCTTTCATTTGAATTCTTATTGTGCACCACATTGCTTTTTGCACATTTGTGGTTTTCCTTGTGGCACAACTTGTGGTGAGATGTGATCTTTGCAGCCATTAACCCATCAACTTGGTCTAGTCGTGCGAACAGATGCATATTAGAATGTGGGAAGCTCTGAGAATTTCAAAGTAGGTTTCAGTGCTTGGGGGATTTCTTGTACATTAACCTACATACACGTTAACACGCACAGTTTGCACTGGTGCAAACCTTAAATCTACATTTCAACTAGGGAACTGGGGAACTAGGCAAAGTGTGGTTAAAGGTTCTGTAGTTTCTATTATTTTGGAGCTGTTCTTACCCAGAAATCCTTTTTTATTTCTTTTAACCCTGTGAAGCTTGACATATGAAATAATTGACAGAAAAATCAAATTTTTTTGGAACTTGAAGTGTTTAATGGGTCTATAAAACAGGTGCGATGTTGCTGCGGGGTGGAGCTGGAGGTAGCAGAGCTGAAGATATTGAGTTTTTCGTTGGGAGTGGCGAGGATGGACAGGATTAGAAACAAGTTTATTAGAGGGACAGCGCATGTAGGAGGTTTTGGGGACAAAGTGAGAGAGGCGAGATTGAGATGGTTTGGACATGTGCAGAGGAGGGACATGGGGTATATGGATAGGAGAATGCTGAGGATAGAGCCACCAGGAAGGAGGAAAAGAGGAAGACCAAGGAGGAGGTTTATGGATGTGGTGAGGGAAGACATGAAAGAGGTAGATGTAGAGGACAGGGGGGTATGGAGAGACATCTGAAAATACATACAGAAAAATAATGTTTGTGTATTCTGAATTTTTTCTCTGAATTGGTAAATATAACATACAGATTATCATAATAATTTATTTGCTTTACTAAAAAGAGAAATATTAGCAAGCTACAACATTAGATTGGATGTACAAAAATCACAAATATTTCAAGTCCTCTAGTCCATACAAGTGGAAATGAAATATTTGTGATTTTTGTACATCAGTTATAAATGTAAATCAGTTAAACATGATTTTAAGAAGACTTTTTAATAGCTTAATAACCTTTATATACCTGTTGTATCATGTGATACACATACCATATTTTTCGGACTATAAGCCGCTACTTTTTTCCCACGTTTTGAACCCCGCGGCTTAAACAACGAAGCGGTTAATATATGGATTTTTCCTGGGTTTTTCCCGGTTTCACAAACTTCAAGCCAAAAAACTGAGCGACATAACATTAGACCAATGAAATTTCCGAACGGAAACGAAAAAACGCACCTCACCTGTGTTCTGAGCTGCACGGCATCGGGAGAAAAACTTTCACCGGTGTTGATTGAACGCACGACGTTCAATCAACGTGTGTGTGTGTGTGTGTGTGTGTGTGTGTGTGTGTGTGTGTGTGTG
>JAAIIK010000041.1:4924360-4971381 GCA_014706435.1 Silurus glanis | reverse complement strand
GTCCCAAGCCCGGATAAATAGGGAGGGTTGCGTTAGGAAGGGCATCCAGTGTAAAAACATGTGCCAAATCAAACATGCGGATGGTCCGCTGTGGCGACCCCTAATGGGAAAAGCCGAAAGAAAGTTTAATGGAACAAAGAGGCACAAATCTGTTCCAGCATCAAACTTCCCTTATGCACAAAAGAAGCTCCATGAAGATATGGTTCTCATGGGTTAGAGTGGAAGATCTTGAGTGATCTGCTATAGAGCTCTGATTTCAACCCCACTGAACACCTTTGGAATGAATTGAACACTTTGCATCCTAGGTCTCCTCACTCAACATCTGTACCTGGTGTCACTATTGCTGCTGTTGCTGAATGAGCTCAAATCTCCACAACCATGCCCTAAAATGTAATGGAAATCCTTCCCAGAAAAGTGGGGTTTTTAATTATAGCTTCAAAGAGGAAACTAAATATGAATGGAATCTATGATGATGGTCAGATGATGTACAAAATGTTAGCCATATAGTGTAATATTATAGATGCATAGATACATTTACAGCATTTGCCCTTATCCAGAGGAACTTACAGTTATCTCAGTTATACAGCTGAGAAACTGAGGGTAAAGCACCTTGCTCAAGGGCCCAGCAGTGGAATCTCCAACATCTTATACACTGAGCTACTACTTCCCACATCAATGCTTTTTTTGTGTGTATATATATAAATATTTGAAGTCATTGTGTATTATTCCAATTGTAAGTTTTTGAGCTTGAGATAAAATCAAATAAATAAGCAGTCCGTTTGACATGGATCAACAAGAAGACTATAGTTATAATCATGATGTTTACTACAGTAGTATATATTCTAGATAAATAATAGGGGGTATTAATTTGAGTGTCCTCACCAAGCCTTTAGAGTTGAGTGTGTTGTTGGTGAGCTTGAGTTTATGGAAGGAGATCGGATACTGCATCCACCTTTCTCCCAAAGCAGGTGAGTCCGGATGAATGAAGAAACAGTTTGGAAGGTGGGGTTCGGATTTACCGCTCACTTCCCAGTGGTCCCTGTTCCACTGCACAGATGATGTGGAATCATGGTTCAATTCGATTTTTTAAGCATGCTTAAGAACAAGAGGCACTGACAGATTTTATATATAATGTGTATATGTGTGTGTGTATTTATAACAAGGTTTCCAGACAGAGACCAGGAGAAACGTTGCTTTTCACAGATACAGACCCAAACTTCTGAGCTTTCTCTAGAAATAAGTTGCCCAGAATTATATTTTGTTTGCTTAGAGAAAAAAATACCTGCAAAATAAATTAAAAAGTGCATTTATATACCACAATGTGCTTCCTGTAATACAGCTAGGCTTGTTTTCATGCTGCATAGATTAATATTTGTCCTTTTAGTGCTGCTGTAGTTCAAGGCTACTCTTTCATTGATTTAAAAAATGATTTTTAAATTATAGCCTACTCAATCATCAACCTTTTTATAGGGGTATGCAACTAGTCATTAAAATAAAATAAAATAAAAACTATCAGATGCATAGTGTACAATGTGAATACAAACGGAAATTTGAAATAAATGTGTGTGAGCATGAGGGAAGGGCTGGGAGTTACCTTGTACTTGTTATTATCAAACGGCACCATGTCCATCATCAGCACATACTTGACTTTAGGGTTCAGCCCCATCACTGTGACTCTGCAGCTGGGAAACATGCGTCTGAAGAAATAAACAGGATGAGGAGAATAAAAACATGATCAAAACCACAGACACAATTCACAGCCCTGCCACTATTATAATTAGCTTGCGAGCTGAACATTGCCTGAACAAGATGGATTTTGTTTTGAAATGATTGCATGGTGATTACAAAACACGTTTCAGGCAGCTCAATGTGCTGAACAGCGTGATGTAAACCAAATCACGGGGTTGTGGTTGCTCTGTGGTTAAGATGTTGGACTTCAACATGGATAAATCCCAGCACCACCAAACTGACACTGCTGAACCCTTAACTGCTCTGTTGTATACAGTAACTATATATCAGTACTATATTTTACTATTCATTATTAAAGAGTTATGACAGGGTTATGCTTAAAAGCTACTTTTTTGGGTTCATTTCTATGTAAATGCAGACTATTTGCTTACATCTTTACACCTTTGTGTTCACTCGAACAATCAGCCAAATATGTGGCAGCAGCACATTGCGTGAAATCATGGAAAAAACGTCAAGAGCTGCATTCAATGTTTGGTGTATCAGAAACGTATGCTCTCCAAGGAGTTTCAGACTCATTAGTCGTTAGAGTTTTCACAGAATAATATGCAGAAATTATCTAGTCCTTTGGGCAGAAAGAGCAAAGAGGAACATTTTGAGGTGAAAGAAAGACTCTGGTAACTCAGATAACCACTATTTACAACCATGGTGAGCAGAAAAGCATATCAGATTGCAGAACATGTTGAAACTTTAGGTGTCTACTATAGCAAAAGATGACAACATCAGATATCTGTAGTAATAATATATATATATTATAATTATATATATGATTAAATAATTGCATAAATGAACAGATGAATATTTCAATCTATATTTGATTTTTTTCTATAAACCAGTGTTTGTCTGTTTTAGTGTAAAATATTCAGAAAAAAATAAAATAAAATAAAAATACAAGACACACCAATAAAAAAAAAGGAAAGGTCGACAAATCTTTATTAATCCAGTAATGGCTACAGCAGTGTTACACTGAAAAATCTCTACTAGTTGGGCTACTTAACTGTGATAAACTGTCTGGAAGAAGATACATGAGTATTTTGCCCACACAAACATTTGCCCAGAATCTCATTTGTAGCATTTGGTGGCATCTCCAATTCTTCAGAAATACAATTACACATTATTTGAGAGCTCGCTAAAAGACTTACTGGCTTGTTTTCAAACCATTACTTGTACATATTACTGAACTGAGTAGTGACAGAGCTCTGAAGTTGTGAGACTGTTTTCTTTGTGAATACCCTACAGATTTTGCAAGTATATGCAATATATATATAAATATATTTTATATATTTATATATTTTGTGAAATATATTTACATATTTTGTGAATATACTGTATATGGATTTATTTATAAAGTACTGGAGATGCAAGATGGAAATTTTAGTGCTTCTAACAGGAGGAAAAGAAATGAGAGGATAAAATCACAAGCAAGAGCTAAAGACTCCCATGATAGGGGATTTAAGCCTGTGTTAAGTGTAAACTTTGCTCTTTTGCATCTAAAGTGGAAAGGAGATTATTTCCAATATCACCATATGTACTGAAATTCTAAGCTAACTACAGAATCCCACCAGACTCTGATTAGTTACCTGCCCATTTTAGTGATGAGCATCTCAGTGCCGACGTTGTTAAATTTGTCCCACAGATCTCGTCCCTGAAGCGCCGCATGAACGCGAAGAGACATCAACTCTGCTTCACCACCGCTTGCCCGGCAAACAGGATTCATCTGTCCTGTTCAATAAATTGGATTTCGGTAAACCATTAACATGTTTTTTTATTTGGGGAAAAACAGACAAAATTTTTTGGTCTGTCATTTGGTCCACTACTGGAAACCTTACATTCGGACATAAATTGTCAGAAATGTCAACATTTTGTCTTAAATCACAATGGTGACTTTCTGGTGTCTATAACTGTCAAGAATATACTTTTCTTACCTTGTGGATAGTATCCATAGCTCTTGGTCAAGGGATTGTGTGGATAAGGGTAGTCCTCGTGGACGTACATGGCCTTGATGCTGGAGTCTTGGACCACTCTGGATATCTGAGGGCTGATGTGATGTGATGGAATGAATCTCTTTCCCAGGTGGACACCCACCCGGATCCCCTGTGAAAAAAAGGTGTGTGTGTCTTGGCCAGAACCTCAAGCCTAGGCTCTTTTATCTGTGCTTCTTTCACAGTTTGGGCCTTGTCCTGTCATGAAGGTGTCTGGGAACTCCACTTTCTCACTTTTTTTTTGAGATAAGGGGGGAAACTTCACTTCAGAAGCTTAAGGGTCATCTCAGCTTCAAGAGGTGCTAATCACACAAGCAGTTTGTCCCCTTATTACTGCAGGAAGCTTAGTACTGTCCATGTCACCTTATTAGCTCTGGGTAAAACATGTGTTTCGGGCTGTTCTGAAATCAGCTTTTCCAGGGCTTGTCTTAGTTTTACGTAAATTATAACAAACACCAAGACTGACCTGGAACCAAAAAAACAAAAGGCAACGTCCACCAAAAGCCTCTTTATTTTTCCAGGCCTACAAAAAATGCTTAGAAATAGTAGGAAGTGTGAATAATGACACAAAAGCACATTGGTCCACTACTTCAAACTTCTTAATGTTTATTCGCAAGCTATAAAACATGCCATTGGACTTTCGTTCAAAGGCAAGGGTAAGATGGCAACCAACAGCAGTAGGTGAGATATTAACATATCAACAAGTATAACTTTTATACTGTATCCTTTATAAAAGATTAAGGTTTGCAGTATAATTAGTTTAGTTTATAATTAACAAGGTGTTCAGAGTCAAATTTAACTTGTTAAGGACTGACCAGGAACCATCACCAAAAGATTTTCATTTTAAAAGTAATTTTGGTGTATGATTAAAACTGATTGAGGAAATGTGACACTAATATGATGCTGCTGTCATTTATTGTAATCACATTGACTAAAAAATGTGTATTTAACATACATTTGAAAAGAGAAATAGTGTAATCTGAAGACACTGGGTGGGATGCCAGTCCATTACAAGGCAACTTCAGTACAAATTCCTGCACACAGCAGTTTAGCATAGCTAACCAATCAATATGCATGGTTTTGATCGGTGGGCGGAAACCAGATAACATGGAGGAAACCTTTGCGTACATAGAGAGAAGTCACTCAGTTTAGTTTATCGGTATTTAAATTTGCACCTGGACATTTGGAAGATATTCCTTGACTCATCTGAGGTAGTTTTATTTGTTGACCTGCTTTGGTATCAAATTACTAAGAGTACAAGTTTAAGTGTTAATATGACCATGTCCTCCTCTCTGCATAGTAATGTCCACATGTCCTCGTGCAGGCCGGAGGAAGCTCCTTCCTGTGTAAGCAATGTCTGTTTCATGGAAAACGTTCAGCGATTTAAGTAAGCAGATAAATGTGTAGTGCCAGCGTTGGTGCGTTCTGGTGTGACTCTGATAGCACTTTCCTCTTGCTTATCTGGCAGTCCCATATCTGTCCATCCACACTCACCCCACCCAAGCTGAAGAACCTGCAGCCATCACATGCAACTGGGGGTCACTCCCAATGTCAGCCTATAGTCCTGTTAATGAAGGGTGCAGAGATGTGTTTTACTGATCTGAGGACCTACAAAAGAAAAATGGGTCAAAAAGTGATAAGACCAGTGTTGGTACACTTTATACTAATGGGTTTGTTCAGTATTTATTAGCCTTTTGTTAAAAAAAAAAAAAAAAAAAAAAAAGAGCCATATTATAAACACAAAAACGCATGAATTATTAGCCTAAACTCAGTTTTTGGTGTGTATTTTAGACCTTTAGGTTGTAGGTAGCATCTAATGATTGCAGTTTACGGCTTTAGGTGGTGTCTCGGGTGTTGGTCAACTGACAGGAACAAGGGCTGAACAATAAGATAACAATAAAGTAAAAAAAAACAAAAACAAACTAATACCCGTTATTCAACCTCCTCCCAAATTCTTGATTCTCTCAATTTAATCAGGAAAAGCTGTATGGTTCTTCTAGTCACAAAAGAAGCCCAACATAGGATGCTCTCCTATTGTGAAACTCAATGTTGTACTGTTTAACAAAGAACCTGCAGGAATTCCTCCACAGCAAAATTCCAACTTGTTTTGGAAGGTTGTAGATAAAACTGTATGCAGCCTCTGAGCAACTATAATGTATAATCACTATATATGCAGTTCATGGACAATAAACATTTCAATAAAGAGAGAAAAATGTTGGGAAGGAAAGAAAAAAAAAAAGACCAAATACATTTCTTGCTTGCTGCAGAACTCAAGAAAATGAACTCAGAAGAGCAACATTAAAAACACAAATGTATATGTAATAAAAAAAAGTAGTTGCATTATGAAAAGCAATTCACTGCATGTCATTGTAAAACATGTTGCAGTGTAGGCACAGAAAATATTCAGCTTTGGAGGTCAAACGTATCTATACAGCCACAGACAAACATATCTAATAAACTGACTTATTACAATATAGTTAGTTTTTTTGGTCCAATTCCAGGTTTAACTGGAGCGATATGAAGGCGTGGCCGTCCCCATGTACAGGCACCCTAAAGTCAGGAGTTACTGTTTAGTGGGTGATAGAGGACAGGAATCTGATTGGTTGAAAGGCGAGACAGGAGAGCTCAGATAAGCTCAAGAGAACCACTGTGTCATCACCATATGCAAATGAGTAAAGGTCATTAAAATGCTGAGGGAAGGGGGATTTTCGACAGATCTCTTGAAGGACAGAAAGGAGACACCGAGCCGGCAGACGAATAGAAAGGAAGAAAAAGACGACAGCGAAGGTGTCAAGTGGGTGTCATTAGGCTACATATTAACACCTACTTCAAGGGGACTGGAAACAAGTAACCTTAAGGTGAGCAAGGCAACGTAGAGAAGTGAACAACTGAGTGTCAGTTTTGGCAGCCAATTAAACGACAAGTATGTATGATTTCAATGCTTAGTGAGGGTTTGCTTGTAAGTACTTGTTAAAAAAGAAAAAAAAAAAAGAAAAAGTGAGGTTAAGAGTCTGATTTCTTCACAGGAACAGTCCGGGAATTTCTGTAGGACTTTCGAGATCTCATATTGTCTTTTGGACAGGATATCATCATATACTGTAAGTTCATTATGGAGACACTACAGTATAGATGATGTACTATCCAGGGTGGCATTCCTCCTTCTGTGGACCTCAACACACATATACACACACACTGTGAAAGAGGGAGGCGGTTAAACCGTTACCATTACTGAGTTTAGTAATGGTAAGGGTTCTCTTGCTTCTTCTCACTGGCACCAACCATCAAAGACACCAAATGGAATAAGCTTCATATAAATATTTTTTTTCAATGGGTAAAAAAATTTATTCTCCAAAATATAATATAACACAATAGAACATTGTTATTACTGCATTGCTGTTTTTACTATATATATATATATATGTTTATTCCTAAAAAGTGTAATTAGTACATAATACATTATCTGCATTTGAAATGGTTCATTTTGCATTTTTTTTTTTTGTCTAGGTTGCGTTTCGAATTAAAATGTAATACTCAGTGTATAAATGTATTATGTGTGCCTTGGTGAATTGTTCTATTAATTCTCACAGCTCGTCTTCACACAAGAACATCTGAGGTCATCAATAGTGACGTTTTTTTTCTTTATTTGGGTGCCTCGAAGGAAGGAATTGGCAACCTTGACGGGAGTATAGCTAATAGCAAATGGTATATACGATGAATATGATCAATACTGTATGTACTATGGCTCAATAAACACATCGGCCTGGATCAATAACTCTCCACATTAAATAAAATATGGATTTGAAGCAGACACAATATACAGTGTAATTTTTGTTCCCCCAGAAATAATAAAAATATATAAAAAAAAAAAAAAAAAAGAAAGAAAGAAAGAAAAAGCCTTATTGTCAGTGACCTCAAATAACGCAGCAAAAAAAAGGGACAGAGAGATAAAAAGAGAAAGAGAGAGAGAGAAACTTGCTTTGGGCTAGCTTATCTATGAATTAGTGATCCATCACCATGGCCTGGATAAGAAGTGACTGCCTGCCAGGTTCAACCACTAAGGAGAATACAAGAACAAATGCATCCTGGCCATTTTGTGCCTATTTTAGTGGCAGGTTAGAGCTCCATTAGAGGGGTAATGTAGCCCTGTGGGGCTGTGCCTTTAGTTAAGTTCCAGCAGCTGGAACTGAGCGAGGGAAGGACTGCAAAGGGCTGGCAAAAGTGCTAAATAACAACCTTGGTAGCACATAAATAACTACAGGGTACAGGTCATACATTACAAGAACATTGATTATTTTACAAGTATTTTCAGTAATATTAAGGCTTTTGGGGATTTTATTACTGTAATAAGTAAGTAAGTGATTAAAATGTGACATGTATTGGAGTATCAGGTGATTAATTTCATTATTTTTATTTCTTATTCAGTTAGTCACTTTAATTATTCATGCACTGAAAATTCAGCAAACAAAAATGTTTAGGCAGAAAATGCTGCGGTTTCATACAGGAAAAATGGTTTCGTATACTATTTCAAGAATGACTGGACAGTGAAGTAATGTCCTATTGAAAAAGCTGACTATTCAGTAATGAGGTGGTTTTTCATTCCAATTTATTTATCTTTTTCATAAAGCATTTTGTATAGTACAAAAATTATTTTTATAATTATTTTTATTCCTGAATATGTCATTTTTTGTGACCCTGGAATTCAGCCATAGACATGTTTACTGAAGACGCCTTCAAATATGATCGTGACCCTCCCTATTACAGTTTCATTATATAAACTAACAAGGGCAGTTAGAATTAATAATATGACTATAAAAAAAAACCCAAACCTTGAATGATAGAAAAACTTGTCTCCGATTTGGCTGAATGAGAATCGGGGGTCAAAAACAGGTCTGAGCAGCTTGGCAAAGAAAGAGCCCATTAGAGGCAAAACTTCAACTCTGCTTGAACCTCATCAGCAATTCCGACCGGGACACATTTTCAGCCGTTCTGGAACAATGCTGATTTATTCATGATGTATCCTGCTGCTAAAATGAGATTCTGAATAAAGACCTTACTAATAATAAATAGACTCGGGGCTAAAAAGTCCTAGGACACTGCATGGGCAGCTCGAGTTCATAAGCAGCCTCTGTCCCAAATGTGACTGTTATACACAAAGCTGGCTGAGAGATAAGACAGTTCACATGTTGTCCACGATACAAACCGAAGCCTCAAATAATCGTCGTCGTTGAAGTCTGGACTTCACTCTGGAGCGTTTGCAGATCGTACAGCAAATTCGCCAAATTTTATTAATTTTTTTTATATAAATTGCAGTGCAGAATTTGAACCACTTCAGTTCTTCAGCGTAGCAGATATTTTCAGCCGCACTTCACACATAAAAGCGTTTGTGAGGTCCAGTCCTGCTTCCCGAGCTATTCGAGCGATCAGCTGTCCCCCAGGACCAATCACCATTTTCTGTACAAAATAATCAGAGAGAAAAAATGATAGTGAGAATTTGGAAAGAAGAAAAAAAAAAATCCTACACGTTCACACATCTACTGGCTCAAGCAGGAATCTGGTTAAATATTTAAATACGAGTTTGAGTGGAATGAAAACCTTAAAAGTGAGACAGAAATTAGAATTTATTTCCATTATACAACCTGGATATTCTTTTAAAGGTGGGAAAAACGCAACAAAATGGAGAATATTTAAGGTGAGGCGGCCTGAGGTGCAGTCAGGGTTCCAATTCATCCCAATGGTGTTCAATAGGGTTGAAGTCAGAGCACTCCCACTCCAACACATGTAAACCATATCTTTATGGAGCTCACTTGTCAGGCTGGAACCGGTTTGGGTTTTCTCCTAGTTCAATTGAAGGGAAATTACTGCATTTCATTGGCTCTGTACATGTACCTTGCACAATGACAATAAAGTTGAATCTAATCTAATCTAATTTTCATTCTACCACGTCCAGACACACTATACAATTGTGTGCCTCCAGCTTTTGGCATCAGTTTGACCACACTGTCTGGAAAAGACAATAATTGTGTCTATATAATGTATTAACTCAACTGTTATATACCTAATGTCAAGAAAACTAATATTAGAGGTCTAAGTAAAAGCAACGGCTAAATATTAGCAGAGTTGGATAATGTTTGATGAATTACTGCTTCCTAGTTAATGAACATTGTCCATAACAGCAGGTCCTGACTCACTTTATTCCACTTCTACCACAGCAAGTTACGGAAAAACACCACATCGGGATTTATCTGTTTGCAATTACGATTGATCTTCTGGAACATCCAGGAGCCAAAAGTGAAGCTGACTCTAGAGACTTCCTGCCATAAATATCACCATCTCTTGGCAGAAAGCTTCATCACAGTATTGGCAATTACACTTCTATACTTCTTAGATGTTAAATGAAAACATGGTCCAAATACAGATTTCTTACTATGCAGTGAATTAGGTGTTAATGTAGAAACGATAAAAGAACGAGTGATCAGTAATGTAATGTAATGCATATTATCAATACCCTGACATAACATTATGACCACCTGCCTAATATTGTGTTTGCTGCCAAAACAGTCCTGACCCTTCGAGCTTTAACTTCTTCAGCAATTTGAGCTACAGGAGCTCATCTGTTGGATCGGAACCACACGGACCAGCCTTCGCTCCCCACATGCATCAGTGAGTCTTGGTTGCCCACGACCCTGTCACCGGTTCACCACTGTTTCTTCCTTGGAGCACTTTTGATAGACACTGACCACTACAGACTGGGACCATCCCACAAATGCAGCAGTTTTGGAGATCATCTGCCCCAGTCGTCTAGTCATCACAATTTGGCTTTTGTCAAACTCACTCAAATGCTTACGCTTGCCCATTTTTCCTGCTTCTAACACGTCAACTTTGAGGACAAAATGTTCACTTGCTGCCTAATAAATCCCACCCACTAACAGGTGCCATGATAAAGAGAGAATCAGTGTTATTCACCCACACGTCATAATGTTATGTCAATGTTATGCCTGATCGGCAAATACATATAAACCTATTCATGTGGAGAAAGAAAAAAAATCTACACTTTCAGACGAATCAGATTTGAGAATTAAGCAGCACTGGAGAAAGTGAATACTTTTAGCATGTTTTTTTTTTTCAAAATGCTTATGCATAGAAGTTAGCGATAAGTTTCCTGTGTGTCCTGTCCTTGCTTTACACCCTGAACCGTATAACTGTCTTTTTTTGCAGCCAATTTAATTTTAACCGGCAGGCGCAGTGGAGCGAGCGAGCAAGTAAGCAATTATTTTATATTCATAGAACAGCACCTGCCATAAGCTTTGGGTTTCGCACAAATTCAATTAAAGAGGCTGACTGCTCACTTTACAGTCTCGTCCATCAGGAGGACGTTCTGCTTTTTTTGTTAAAGCGGCACACGATACACACGAGCAAAAGGTTGTATTTTTTTTTACTGAATGTTGAGTTTACTGATAACGGATAAGTTGACCATTCTCCAGGTGTCCATTCAAAGTTTTTTTAAACAGTACAGTCAGGGAATGGAAACTAGGTCTTGTAGGGAATTTCTCACCATATGGCTGTCCTTTCTCACATGCAGTTTGACAGCTATGTCCAATTTGTTGTCGGCCGTTTCCCTCCAGAGTTCAATGTGCTGCAAAACACAAGTCCAGTAATAAGAAAATTCCACTCTTCAGTGGGACTAAAATGCAGCTTTTTTTTCTTAAGGTCATATTTACTGTTATAAAGAATGCAGAAGAGGATAAAAAAAAAACTGAAAAACACACCCAGTGGCTCAGTGCATGCAATGTGAGCTTTACCTGAGTTACTGTGTAAGGCACCTCCTGAGGCAGATATTCCAGCAATTTCTCTCGGATTGCGTTGGTACAGAGGTCCTCCGGGCTCTGATCTGTGAGAACCGCACTGTGGTACTGCCACGGTCCTGGCTTCGCCTCCGCCATCAGATAACTCTGTCAGATCCGAATCACGTTGATGTAAAGAGCACATTCAGGGTTAGAGTGAAGAAAATAGGCATTGTAATACATTTCTCTCAGAGTAATTTTCATCATGGATATAATTGCGATATTCTTCGAGTCACACTGTATACATAAAAATTCATTAATACTTTAAAACACTGATTAACATTAGTAACTGAATGTACTGAAATGTATATAATAAAAAAATACAAATAAAACAGCAAATAAAAAAATAACAGCAAACTATACAAATACAGAGAAAACATTGTACACATACATTGTACAACATTGTACACATAATAATATATATAATATATATTATATAATATACTGTATACACACACACACACACACACACACACACACACACACAACTTATTTAAAAAAAAAAGTTATATAGTGTGGGGAAAAAATGATTACTGTTGGGTATTAAGTTCTTTATAAATCATGACAGTCCTGGCAGCTCTGCATGAAGAGACTCTTATTATTATTATTATTATTGTTTTCATATGAATGATAACGTAATTTGGCAGATGATATGAGGTGCTTTACTGTTTGGTGATGGCAGTGTGACAAAGAGAAAACTCTCTGGGTATACATGAGCTACTCAATGTAATTTTGTTTAGTAATATCTCTACAAGTAGTGCAGCTATTAGTTTAATTACATTCTCCAGTAGTGATGTGGCAGCGCTGTTACTTCTTACATCGAGCTGATTGTAAGCACTTTGACTAATACAAGTTCAATCTATTTAATTTGCGGAATAGTGCTGATAAACACTACTAAACATCATGTCACTGTTTTTTTCCAAGCTGCCACTTTTTAATTCTGACAGAAGCAATCTATCCTATATTCACATGTACACACTATATGGACAAAAGAATTGGGACATCAGATTTTTTTACAGCTACAATTGTGATTATTCCTCAAACTGTTACTACAAAGTTGTATTATGTCTTCGGATCAATTGTATATGATGTCAGCACTCCAATTCATTTTTTCCAAAAGGTGTTCATAAGGGGGTTGAGCTCTGAGGTCAGAGCTCTATAGCAGGCCAATAAAGATCTTCCACTCCAACCCATCTAAAGCATGTTTTTATGAAGCTGGCTTTGTGCACAAGAGGGATTGTCTTGTTAGAGCATGTTTGGGTCTCCTTGTTCAAGTGAAGGCAAAATTTAATGCTACCACATCTAATGATATTCTATACAATTGTGTGCCTCCATTTTTGTGGTAACAGTTATGGAAGAATCACATATAGCTGGAAAAGTCAGCTGTCCCAATACTTTTGTCCATAAATTGTAGCTTCTGTAATACCTAAAATCAGCATCAAATTAAAATGTAAATAAATAGTTTCAAATTAAATAAAAAAGAAATACCTTCAAATAATTGATCAAGCCTTTAGAAATCTTAAACTTGAAATTTGCTCACTTCATTTTCTTTTTTTAATTAATAAATGTTGAACGTCAACAAAGGATCTACCTTCAGTGTCTGAACGTCCTCGCCATCTGTAGCACACATCATGAACACGTCCTTGAAGTGTGACCAACCTTTACGGCTCTTCAGGGCCCTCAGCTGCTCTCCACTCAGGCCTGTTAGAAGCTGATTGCCTGGATTTTGCATTTCTCCGTTCGGCAGACCTGAAGTCTTTTCCAATGGCTTCTCTGATGTGTCTTTCTGGAGCGGTTTCACTAAGCTGCGCACTTTTAGCCTCTTGCCATTTACTACTCCCTCAGTCAGCTCAGCGGTAATGTCCAGCAGCAAGGGTTTGCCCTTCAGAAGGTCCACCTGGATGTGTGCGAGACAAAGCCCATGCATAACAGAACATGACCATCACAAGTTTGCATATTCAAATTATAGTGATGATCTTTTTCATTCATGGGGCTGTAGATTTCGACCTAAAAACTGTTGCGGTATTCATAATAAACTGTCCTGTGCTTATCCCATGGCTTTTATTAAATAAATACACTAAACATTTTTCCTTATGGTTGTCTAAGCTGTCAGATTGAGAAAAAAAAATTGTTTTTTAGAATCGTAGATTTTTTGGCAGAAAAAAAAATACTTTGACGTCTCTTCTTTACCGAAACAATATTTTCCCTGAAAAAGCGATGGATATATTTATACATGAACAAATTTGAAATTGGAACAGTGAGCCAGCTGCACTAATGAGGTTACCTTATTGAGGACGAGGACAGCAGGAATACCGGCGTTCAAAGCCAGACACTTCAGCACCTCAAAGTCCAACCTACCGCGAGTCCACTTGTCGGAGACATCCACCAACACCACCACTGCAGATTGAAGCAGAAAACATAATGACCGATTAGGATATATGAGGCAGCGGTCTATTTGGATAAATTGGATTATCATGTGTAATTTGTTATATGATGTAAATGTGATCTGGTTTTGCAAAGGCTATTTTAGTAGGACATTAAATGTCAAAAAGATTTTTCACAGATCTGTTTTTTTTTTACTGATCATAGCAGTTTCAGTGCACTGAGTAAGTAATACAACAACTGGACACATGCTGGTTTAAGAAAAATAATTAACAGCAGAATGGTGGTATAACAAGAGTTTTATTCCTCTTTTAACAAAAAGAATGTCATATCATACATGTTCACTCAGTTTATGGTTCCGTTTAATGTTCTGGGTTGCCTGCAAAAACGAAACCCGCTTTTTTTTTTTTTTTTTTACCACTTACGTTTCAACTTTCGTTTACCAGCTGCTCTTTTTTTCCTTTTCAATTTAATAAGACAAACAAAATTTAGCCACCAAAAACAACACAAACCACCCCAGATCCTATTAGTAACTCTGACTTTTACATTATTCAGAGCAGAATTCAGAGAAGACGTTACCTAGATCGGCTTGTCGTAATGATTTCAGTGGATCCACAAGAAAAGTCTTTTCTAGCTGATGCCTGTAAACATTAAATGGAAGCTATTGATGCAACACAAACTGATCTGAAAAAAATATTTACACTAAAATTGTTCAATCAGTTGTTTAATTTATAGAGAGATTGTGCAGTTAAAATTGTTCATTGGCAACTCCATCATAGAAATCACACACAATAAACATGGTTATTAGCAACCCAAAGTAGGTTTAAAATGGTAATCCTGCTCTCAGTTTACAGAAACCTTATGGTTTTACACAAATCAAAACCACTTCCTCATCTTCAGCTTGCTTTCAACACAAATGGGTTCATTCATTCATTCATCTTCTCCCGCTTATCCGTAATTCGGGTCGCGGGGGCAGCAGTCTAAGCAGATTCCCTAGACACTTCTCAGTGTCCAGGGATCGGGCTGTCAAGGCCCCCGCCTTCGACTGCCGCCCGATCCTCTCAGCACCGGTCCCTTACGGTCCCTCCTGCAGGTGGTGAGCCCACGGGAAGGCGGCCCCACGTCACTCCGACGACACGGTCCTTGATTTATTTTTCTCGTAAGGGTCCCCTGGAGCATAGAGGGTTAAGGGCCTTGCTCAAGGGCCCAAGAGTGGCAGCTTGGCGATACCGGGGCTTGAACCCCAGACCCTCCGATCGATAACCCAGCGCCTTAACCGCTGGAGCCACCACTCCCCCTCACAAATGGGTTATTTTGTGCTAATATTTTCATGTTCAGATCTAATTCAATTGCATTTTTAGCATTAAGAATTTACCTTTTAGCTTTCGATGGTGTAGTGAGACCAGGTGTATCCAGCAGAACCTGATATTTAAAAATACAACAAATACGTGACTTTTCTCTACGTTTCATAAAACCTTTACCTCTATAACGTGTCTTTTCTGTGAGATTGGATCATAGATTTTTAAATGTCATGGTAGTTTGATATACAATAATTTTTTTTTTTTTATATTTTAATATATATTAAAATCATGTGTTTATGTTTTCAACAACACAATCACTTACAATCTGTGTATTGTCCTCCGTGATCACCCCGAGTGCACGAGACCTCGTAGTGTGCACTTTTTGGGAGGCTGCAAACAGCTGGTTTAAAAGATCAAAATATGAGAATGTTTCAAAATCAACAACAACCATCACATCAAATCTGTGTCATAAAAATCTGTACCTTTTTGCCCAGGAGCTGATTAGTCAGTGTTGATTTCCCTGAATTTGGAGCACCGATTATAGCCACTCTTAAAACCTTTGCATCTTCTGGTTGATCTGGAACTTTCAGCATCAGGGAAAAATGCTCAACTACAAATAGACAGAATAAAAATAAAAATCAAATATATATTTATAGAGGAATAGATGACATGCAGTGGGATAACAGGCAGATAGATGGATGAGATACAATACAAATGAACTGCTGGGTGGACTGATCAATAAGTCATTTGTCATGACAAAATGCATAGCTGGATTAATAAAGTAAAATAATGGATGGATGGATGAAAGAATGTTTAATGGATTAATGGAATAACGGGTAGATGGATGGATGTATTTGTAATGGGATGTTGGCGGTACCAATGAATGGATGGATAAAGGATTGTTTAATGGGATAATCAATAAATGGATAGATGAAAATAATTATTGGGATAAGGGATGGATGGTTGAATGGATGGATGAATGAATATGTTATGAGATTATATATTTATATATACATCCATCTTTTATAGTACAATAATGAATGGATGGATGAATATATAATACAGTCATGAATGGATGGAGAGATGGGTGGAGGGATGGATGGATAGATTGATATGTTATGAAATAATGGATGAATACGTAATAAAGGATGGATGGATTCGAGAATATTCTCTCATATCCTCAGAGATACACTATTATTATTGTTTGAATTTTTTCTCCCTTTTTCCCACAGATATCTTTACACATTATTTGACTGTTGTTACTTCCTAAAACAACATCTGTGACACTTCAGATATAAATGACTTTGGTGTTAAAGGGATGAGTTTTGCACTCATGTGTAAAGTATATTACATTACTGTGCTTAAGAGACCACCAAAGTACAAAAACGTCAAACAGAACGCAATGTGAATGAACCGAAACCCAACTTTATGGCCCCAAATGACTGTCAGTCTGTAACAGAAGATCAAACACCTGTGTTTTGGTAAATTGCTCTTTATAGATGGCAGACTGAGGATCAGGATGAGGATTACCTTTATCTGGGGGAACAGCAGCATGAGCCGGGGAGTCTGCAGGATTCTCTGCAGAGCCTAGCATCCTTTCTTTCAGCAGTCTGTCCAGAAAAGCCTCGGTGGAGACGTAACGGAAGGGAAGAAAGCGAAACGCAGCGTTCCTCACTGCACTGCCCTGATGAGCTGAAAGATAAAAGAACTGTTCATTTATTCGATTTCTTATTGACTTATTATTCTGCTTTTTCCGGGTCTATTTGTTTCCGTCATCCGCAATGTTAATAGTGTAACATTTATGAATGCAAAGCATTATGGATTCAATATATAGCCAGAATATTAGTGGGTATACGTAGCTAATGTTTGTTTAAAGCATTTTTAAGGTATATCTGTCGATATAACATTTGAAAATAGGTATTACAATAAAAAAAAATTTTAAATAAAAGTTTTACATCGATATAAAGAAAATGAAGAATGTAAGACCACGATTTTGCAAAAGAAGCAGACCAATAGGGTTGAAAGGAATGCACAAGAAATTAAAATATAATAATAATCATAATAATAATAATAATAATAATAATAATAATAAGCATCTTATATTAAATAAGTAATGACTTTATTGACAAAAATGTGAAGCAATGTAAATGTCTACTTCATTTAAATAAAACACATAATACCAGGGGTCTGAGAAAGAAACGAGTTAAATATTATAAAACAAAATATTATAAAAAAAATATTATAAAACTGCAGAAATATAAATCAGATAAAGTGGTATAGTCTCAAGGGCTTTGGAGATGCTTTGGAGTGTTCAGGTAGGTTTTAAATCCCATACAAACCCAGAAAACAGGGCTTATTTTACATACATTTGCATTTATGTAAGAACATTTTTCTTCTGAAATATAAATGTTTATCCAAAAAATATATATTTTTGTCTATATCCAAATAAAACCAAATTATATACGACGAGGAGAAATTCTGTGCTGAAAATAGACGTACAAAGTTACAGAAATAATTTCAAACATGTATTTTATGTTATTATAGTGTTAGTGTGTTGCTCTCTGTCTCACACTCACACACACACACACAAACACACACACACCTGTGCTCAGACGCAGTGACGCAGACTCCACGGAAAAGCGCAAAATCCTGCACAGAAACGACTCGCACAGGCGCAGAGCCATGATTTCTAACTGTTTCCCCCCCAAAAAAATAAATAAAACCCCAATATCTGAAAACAGGGTCACACACGCGAGGTTATTACGCCGTATGTAGTTTAGCGTACACATGAGCACAGGGCGCCGCCATGATGCCTTCAGAGACAACAAGCGCGCGCGAAGAGGAGCCAGAAACCAAGCGCGGCTGAATGCGCATGCGCCACCTGCTGGACAAGAGGAATCGAAATCAGGTCAAGCAGTTGGTTTGATTGAACAATAGCATACACTGATCAGGCATAACTTTATGACCACCTGCCTAATATTGTGCTGGTCCTCCTTTTCGCTGCTAAAACAGTCCTGACCCCCCTCGAGCATTAACAGCATTAACAACAGCAATTTGAGCTACAGGAGCTCGTCTGTTGGATCGGAACCACACGGACCAGCCTTCGCTCCCCATCGTTGAGCCTCGGCCGCCCGTGACCCTGTCGCCGGTTCACTACTGTTCCCATCTTGGAGCAATTTTGATAGATAGTGACCACTGCAGACCAGAAACATCCCACAAGAGCTGCATTTTTGGTGATGCTCTGCCCCAGTCGTCTAGACTTCACAATTTGGCCTCCGTCAAACTCGTGCAAATCCTTACGCTTGCTCTGGATTAGGGTGTTTGCCAAATGCCAGATGGGAACAGTAGCTTTGTTGTAGCTTCTCTTTTACGTTCACTGTCACAGGCTTATATTGAATAATACAGAATACTACATGTTTGCAGAGAATTTCCCAAGGACAATTCAGTATGATAGAATAGAAAAAGAACCTTGAGCATGCACACCATCATTAGCATACATGTTGCCAAAAAAAAAAAAAAAAACTTTCATAATTTCATTGTACAGTCACCTTCTGTTAACTGCTTTATTCTAGTCACTGTGAATGCTCAACATTGTGTCATGAATACATACAAAATTAACAGCCGGTTAAATACTGAGCACATGAGCACACTTTCACACCAAGGAGCAAATTTGCAGAGTTACTTGTAGCATGTTTTGGGAAGATGGGAGAAAACCAGTAAACCCAGAGAAACCAACATAGAAATTTCACACAGATTCTAAAATTAGAAAAGCTCCTGCACCATGATGCCACCCTTGTGCAAAGAAGAAAACCCAAAGAATGAAACAAAAATGGATTGTAAGTCTACCGTGCAGAAAGACACTAATAAAAAATGTAAAAAAAAAAGCTTGACAAGAACCAAAATATATTTATGCCATGACAACTTTTCATACATATAAATTCAGTATATATAAACCCCAGTCTTAGAACCACTGTTCTGCTTTTTCTGTTTGTTTTGTGTGCTTGGAGTCTCTATTTTGTTGCCAGAGACTATCCATTATGTGTGTTGACAGATTGCAAGCCACCTGATATCCTTCATCCTTCTCACTGAAGGTGTGTGTTCCACGCTGTGTATGATGTTTATAATGGGCAACAGGAACAGCACATCTGCTCTCCCTGACTATGGTACACATAAAAAAAATTGGTAGCTAGCTATGTGATGATAAATGTGTTGATAAATGAATCATTGGTGGGGATGTGTGTGTGTGTGTGTGTGTGTGTGTGTGTGTGTGTGTGTGGGGGGGGGGGGTGTTCTGTCAAAAAATCACATGAAAAATGAATAATGTGTAAAAAAAAAAAAAAAAAAAGTAAAAAAATGTAATAAAATAGAAAACAGAAAATCATACGAAAATAAAGTGCTAAAATGAAAATAAAATAAGTACAGAAAACATCACAGTTATAAATAAATATTTGTGAATATAAAAATACAAAAATCATAAAAATCATGTACAAAAAAGTCACATAACTGAAATATTAATACATCTTTTAAAAAACAATATGTGCAAATATATTAATAATTTATTAATGAGAAATATTAAAAAAATAAATGAATCATGTACTTTTTTTTTAAATCACTTATTAAAAGAAATAAACTTTTTACATTTTAGAAAAGCATGAAAAAATTAATTTATTATAGATGATAATAATATATCAATAATAATAGTAAATTAAAAAATGAATAATTAAAAGCACATGCACTACATATGAACAATTTGTGAAACACACACACACACACACACACACACACACACACACACACACACATACAATTCCTCTACATTTTAGTAGAAATGCATTAGAGAAATACATTTAGAGAAATGCCTGTGAGCACAAAAGAAGTTTTTGTGAACTGTTATTAACATTTCCAACACATTTCTCTAACTTTTTATATCTCTCACTATATTTAGTTTTAAAAATACCTTTAAGCAATAAAAGGCCACAAATTCCATACCATTTCTAGCACAGCTCTGACTTAATGTCAAATGTGTTTTGGAATAAAGTTAAATTGCAATGTACAATGTCTCGCCTCTATGTAACAGATAATAATAGCAACTTTTATACCTATCCCATTATTCCCTGTCACTTTACACACACATAAATACATTGACAATTTGCACATTTTATTTTTTTTTTATTTTCTTTCTTCTTCAATTTCCAGTTCGCACTCTGTTTTCTTTTTTGTAGCATCACTTGCAATATGATATTTATTTATATAAATGTAATACAATATATAGTATAGTATAGTATAGTATACTATAAGTAATATAATTAAATATAAATTAAAATTACTTATACTATACTTTACTATTCTATTGTTTTTGTAACCTGCTGCTGAAACATAATAATTTCCCTCATGGGATCAATAAAGTATATCTAAGTCTAACCCTAATACTAAACTGTACACTTGAATGGGACCTTGTGCTCGGACAAAACGTCTTTCCAGTAGAGAGTCACTAATATGAGTGTGATTTAGTGCATGCCTAGTCATTGGATCAGGGCAGGAAAAAATGCTCGTCTTGACAAAAGAGAGCAGCAATTTGAGATGAACAATAGCTGGCCGAGCCCTGCAGTGCATGCTGCCACTGCTTCTGTTGCTGTTGGTGTCATTGTCATTTAGGAGCTGTGGGTGCACAGAAACTGCTGTCATGTCAGATATTTCAGCAGACCTCGTCTCCTCTTCCCGGCTGTGAGAGGCGAACACGCACACGCACACACACACACACATATGCACACCCATCAGGCTAGAAGCAACCTGCTGTTCCTGTGCCATTTTTCAACCTTGCTGCAGGGGAGGAGGAACAACAGAGTTGATGAAACGCCGAGCGCCAGGGACAGGAGCGCAGGGACGCAGACAGTGCATTCTCACTCTGATCCATTACGCATGATTGCTGCCCAGCGCACAAAGCCACACAGCTGGTACATCCTTTGTGGTGCCCTCATCAGCAAGCTTTTAGAGGGATAATTTAAAAAAAAAACACTCACAGGTCACATTTGGCTGGCCCGAAATCTAAATTCCTGCTCTGATTGGAGAGAGAGAACGAGGGAGACGTGGAAGAGGAGGAGGAGGAGGAGGACGACGAGTGAAAAAAATTCATACTCAATCTAGAACTGCAATCAATATGACTTGTCTGTGAAGTGGATCGATAATACATCCCCACCAAAATCGTCAATCATGCCAGAGCTGGATAAAAAATTGTAATTAGGAACACCGTTCCTAAACATCCTGTATTGACATCTCCAAGGGCTGAAGAAAGACACCATTCTGCGTCATTAACTTTGTATTATTGCCTGATGGAGCCAACTGCTGAGTACTTCCCCTCTGTGACTATGTTGTCCTTTTCTTTTGCTGAACTAGGATCAGTTTCCCGAAGAGCCCAACTCTTCTCCTTTTGATTATTAAATGTGGTGTGTCATTCTGATCTTGAAATAAAGTAAAAGAAAAAAAAGAACAAATCAAAAGGGTCACCATTATTTTCAGCGTGACGGCTAGCAAAGCAGTGAATGAGTCAATGTTGCCTCCATGCATCGGTGATAGGCATGAATTTGGCTTTATTGTTAGTGAAAAGGATAAACAGCAGCTATCAACTATTAAACCAATGCTGATGTGACAATGGCAAGGATGGATTCTTCGGTCGATGAGCGAGTACAAGCCATCAATTGAGATCTATTGATTTCTATATAAGGCCATGTTTAACCATGACGGAGACACATCACTTTACATCGTGTACCACCGGTGAGCAGAACACATTAGAAAGCCAGATGCATTTTCACTCACGCTTTCACCAAGTTCCAATCATTTGCTCTGTGCGTCAGGATTTCTTTTATTTTTTTTATTTTTTTTCTGTGTCAATGACACATAGACGGCAGGTGTGGGCATGTAATGAGCCAATTTATCTTAGCTGTCACAGAAATTTTAGACTCTGGCCAAAGATTCAGGCTCCACAATTGAGCTCTCTATCAAATCATAAACCATATTGACATCATTGCCAGAGTGTATTATGGATTTAGATCCATCTGGGGGCCTTGGAGATAATAAATATGCATTACATTTT
The DNA here is from genome assembly GCA_014706435.1 of Silurus glanis. Lineage (NCBI taxonomy): Eukaryota > Metazoa > Chordata > Actinopteri > Siluriformes > Siluridae > Silurus > Silurus glanis. Next base: position 4,949,039 of record JAAIIK010000041.1, on the reverse strand, counting down.
AGATGGTGGCATGGTTACAAAGCACAGAGTCAGTGGTTATGTCTGTGTCATGCTGTGTATGTTTTCTTCATGTCCCTATGGGTTTGTTGGGGGCTCCCCAGTTTCCTCCATACTTTCAAAAACATCGGTGGATGGCTGCGATTAATTGTTCCTAGAGCTTAATGAGTGTGTGCATAGTGTCCTGCGATGGAGTGGCAAACTCATTCAGGGTGTTTCCCCATGTTTTCTTCATCTGGTCACTGAGTATAACTGAATGAATGAATGAATGAATGCAGTGGTGGGACATTAATTTCACATCTAGTCCTTCAGTGGTGTACTACCTTAATCAACCAACCACCATTATGACACCACATAACAGAACGCTGCAAAACAGACAGGTATCTCATGCAGTGAATATGAATGGCATTACTAAAGCAAGAAACCCAACAAACACATTTCAACAGCTGCACAACTGCACCGCCCATATACATCATCTATAGCAAAAGCATCAATTTTAACCTTATAAAATGACAAAAACGTAGTCCGACCCAGATTTTTCTTGCGTTTTGTGCATTTTTCCTGTGCATTATGGTTTTTGCATAAACATTACATAAACAGAAGGATTTGACATGAATGCAAAATGTATGTTTTGTGCAAATACTATGTGAAAGAAAATGCACAAGTATAAATGGTTCATGAAAAAGCTTAACTGTTTTACCACAATGTTCAGCTTGTAATGTCCTTGTAAGTGTATCTGTGACAACATACATTTTATCTCCTCTGTCAGCCATCGTGGAATGAAAAAAAACAACAAAAAAAACACGATTACATCCACATGAATATATCTAGACTTGTGCAGTTTGCTACAGATGTGGCTTGTGAGCTTTGAATAGTGCACTCTCTGACCATACAATCAAAGGATGTGAAATTGCTGACGGTGTTATGCGTCTGCTAGATTGCCTCTGAGTGGCAGACTCATCATCTTTCTCGTCACCTTTAAGCAGCATGAACTGTACCGTGCATTCACACAGTTCATTTTTGAAGGACTCACGACAGATTTCTTTGATGCTGGCAACATGTGATGTGACGGACGAAATCTGATTGTATAGAAACACAACCTATAAAAGATATAAAATGAAGATAATAGACTACTGCGAAGAATTTAATACAAATTCATGGAGAAAAACATTAAAATGTAAATCAGTGAGTTAGGTCTTGGAGAGAGAAGGCCTTGCTGGTCCAGGCAGTCCTGGCCGACCACTGTTTGATTGATTGATTGATTGAATAAATCAATACATTATTCTTTTATTTATTTGTGCATTCAAGTTTTAGTTTGACCAAGTAGGTTTTATTCATAGTTTTCTTGAAATTCCTGCACACTTTTAGAAACATTATTAATAAACACTCTATCAAAGCTTCATTCATGATTCACAATTCAAAATATTGACTTCATGCTTAGTCACTGTAAAGTAAACATGTGGAAAGTTATTTAATTTCCCATTGCCTAGTGAAATAAAGAAATGCCCAGACGTGCCAATTGCCGTTTGTTTCTAATCAGGCGACGTCGAGACACACCTGATCTTTTAAGCGTCAAAAAAAATCATGCCCGATTCTCTCAGGCAGAGGTGGCCGCTCTGCGCATGCGCCTGAAGTTAGTGCCGCAGACAGCAGTAGTGATTCGGCAACGCAGGGGGAAGAAAAAAAAAAAAAAACCAAAACCGCAACCACATATAATAAACTATGACCATGTTTTGACCCACGAGCATTGCTGTTGTCCACAGACAGTGAGTATATTCTTTGCATACTTATATATTTTAGATCTATTATTATTATCATTATTTTTATTATTATTATTATTATTATTATTATTTTTAAAGTAATCGCTCGCGCTCCATCCCTTAAAGCAACAAAGGATTCAGCGCTTTCTATTTGGTTTCCTAATGCTACCTTCAAGTGCGCCCACCGGTTTGTGACATTTCCCACTTTAATTAAGCTTCAATCATGAAATCTGCATCCGGGTGCACCATAAGTGCATCATAACTTTTTATATCTTTTTTACATCAACGCTTCTCATTATAGATGATTAAAAAAAAAAATTGTGTATATGCATTAATACGTACATGGTAAAACTTAAGTTGTATTTATATAAACAAATAAATCATTATATTATATTATAATAATCATTATATTATATTAGACATGTATTCGTTTTTTTCTATTATGCTGATAGAATAAAAATTAGAATCAAGTCAGGGATTTGTTTTTAGTGATAACGGCATGCATAGATGCTGGGTTAGAACTTTGCAGCCGAAAACTCGTGTGCACAGAGAATTAGGGCGCCCGTGAAGGCAGCATGAATACTAGAAAGCTGGGCTTAGCATGTTAGCTTTCTGTCCGCAATAAACCATGGGAATAAATTGTGCATAATTAAATAAAGAGGAAGGTTTGGGTTGTTTTCTTGCACAGTTTGATTGTGATGAGTTGTTGTGTTGCTGTTGTGTTGCTTGGAAAGAAATGCGCGAAGAAGCCGGTTTTGGTTCAGTCACTTGTGTTGTTACTGTTTTATAACATTGTTTGTTGTACTCACACATTCATATTATTACCAGACAAAAAAACAACAACAACAAAATTCCAAAGGATAGCTTGGGCTTTTTTGTTGCATTGAAACTAATTTTTTTTTAACGTTATAGGGTGTAAAAAAAAAAAATAGGTTGCACAATGCACCTGCACATATGCATGTGTAAAGTGCATGGGATGTGCACGTGCCTTGTACATTTCTTATCTCTCTTTCTCTCTCTACAGAGAAAGAGAGAGATAGAGAGAGAGATGCATAGTATTGTAATGTTTATGCATGTTATTGCTACTGTTACACAAATATAATTTCTTTCTGAATCACAAGTTCTTTGAAGTATTTATCCATCCATCCATCCATCCATCTGGTATTCATAGACAGAATGCCATTTGCTAATGAATTCTCATTTGCCGAGTATACAATTTCATAGTATGTCTAATCCAAAATTATGGATTATGAGAATTAGGCAATATTGCTAAAAGTGTTTATCCAATAAAGCCATTTTTTTCATGTCCAGGTTGTGAGGTTCACTTCCTCAGTGCCTGTATGTATATATGAGTCCTTTTATATATGTAATTTCTTATGCTCATCCTCTAATGTTTGATGCACTGTACACTGTTGTGTGTTCAAATAAAGTCAATATTCATTTATTCATTCATCCAACCATTAAATCCATCCATCCATCTGGTACTCCTAGACAGAATAATATTTGCTAATGAATTCTCTGGGACAAAATCATATTTGCTAATTGCATAGCACATTGAATCCAAAAAAGGTTTGTCCTTTAGTCTGAAATGCGTGTGATTAAGGCAATATTTCTTGGTGGTAATCCAACAGAGTCATTTATTTCAGATCCAGGTTGTGAGGCTCACTGCAGGGCTCGGGCTGTGCCCAAATAAAGTCACGTTCGTTTTTTTTTTCTGAAAAGCATTCATCCTCATGACCTTTGCTGAATATCAGAGCTGTTGTTTCAAAATGTCACTGTGGATGTTTGCACGGTGTGTCTAAGTCGGCTGTTTTGACAGCAGAATAGCTGGAAAGTTTGCGATTTGCACATGGACAGAATGGTTGAATTTCGCCCTTCATCGAATGAGCAATTTGCATGCCTGAATTCTGTCAATAATAGTATCTGATTGGTTATTTGCAGATGCATTGCTGTGCATTGGAGTTATTATTATTGCTAAGCTGCAGACTGTTGGGTTTTGTTAATGCAGACAACACAGAGATGATTGAATATCTAAAAGGGCATAAAGTTTATTATGGTAATAAGATAGTTTTTTTTTCCCCAAAAAGTCCCTGTTTGGACAGACCCTGTTTGCAGTCTTTCAATCACGTGACTTGAGAACTGCGAGTGCAGAAATGGGATTTATGTCGCTGCGCCCTTTTGCGACAGTGTGATTGAACCGTTTATTAGCCTCACGCGCTGCCACAAATGAAAAGGGGTCGGCAAGGTAACAAAGGGGCTGACGTCATGGATCTCGTCCGGCCGCATGACTTTGCCTCCCCCGAAGCCCCGCCCCTTTCCACGGAGCCACCAATGGCATTAGCGATTCGTACTTCCGCGTCCGGCCACCGTCCAATCGGAGCGGTCGCGCTGGGAAACTTCCGCGTTGATGTAAACGCATGGGCCGAGTTAAAGTGACTGAAGTAGCAGTGCGATAGTCGCTGTTGCCCGTGCTGCCGACCGGATCCGGTTTAGCTACCTGCTCCGCTGTGGACGTGCGGATTTGCACCTCGTTCTGCCGCCACACTTTGGGATTTTAATTATGCATCCGAGTCCGGCGGATCTGTGCTGAATACACGCGAATCATCTCTCCGTCGAATGTCACCCGTCTGTAATTGGATGGTGGGGTAAGGACCGTGTTTTTTTTGTGGAGCTTTCATCCGTATTGTCTGCGCCGGTGCCCATATGTAGTGGTCTTGGCTGGGGGGGGGTTATTTTCTCATCAGTCGACGATCTCGATTCCTTTTTTACTCTTTGAATTTGGGGATTTTCTCCTTTGCATTAATTTTTTACACGTTGAACTAATTCACATCTGGGTTTTTTTATTAGTATTATTTCTAAAGATCGCACTATAAATGGTCGCTGCCTTTAAAAGTTATAGAAACTAATGACAGTTCGGGAATCCCAGATTTCTAAAGCATTACATACTGAAAGTGATTATTTCGCACGATCGTCGCAATAAAGCTGTAAAGTAGGTTATTTATGCGTCTGGTTGAGAATTTGTCCTTTACAGAACCATCCGTTTTCTATAAGGTTTATATTTTCTTTTAATACGCTTTTTTAAAAATGGCCAGTTCTCTGTCTGCTCGAGATCTCCATGTTCGTATTCCTACAATAGTTCTTCAAAGTGCCTTTTCTTTCGCCCCTGAGTGCTTATTTGATTTACGGATGGTTTTGCGCATGCGCGCACACACAAACACGCTCTTCTCGGTTCGGTCCGTCCGAAACGAGATCTTGACATTAGGTCGACCGAAAGTGCAGATTCTGTCGTGCCCTACATTTTTTTTTTGCGCAAAGAGTGCATAATTAAGTTTCAGAGCCTCTGTTTTCCCCAGAAATCCCGTCTCCTGTTCTCAGCCCAATTATCGTGTGCACTCAGGGATCATTTGGACGTCTGGGTGTCACGTTTGTCTTTGCTGCGGAAAGCTATTATGTGATTTGGCATTTCAGATTTCAGCCCAAGACAGTCAGACAGTCATCCTAAAACGCCCATGCCTTCTTATTCATTATTTGTGTTGGGTGGTTTGTGAGAAGACTGAGACTGTCCATAAACAGCCTCCTATTTCTAAGCAAAAATGCTCCTGATGGAGAAATAGGGACCTTCTCCCATTTAAAAAAAAAAAGAAACTTCCCTAGAGCCTCTCACCCATAGTGAGAATCTGAAAGCTTTTACATCTTCCACTTTATTTAAAAAAAAAAAAAAAAAGCAGATCTGAATCCTGGAAGTGCCTTCTCCAAACCAGTGGTTGAGTAACAATGAGATCATTATGAGCCCACACAGAAAGAGCCACTATGTTCGCCGGTGCCTGACTGCCGAGCACTACAATACAAGGCCACCTACTAATGCGTGTGCTAATTGGCGAGCGCCTCCACGTCCGCGCGCTGAGGGCTCGTGGCTGAGTTTGTCTTTTAAGTGCTTTATTATGTTTAATTGACCTGCCTGTGCAAAAGCATAACTCGCTGAAGGGGCGCATAAAGGGAGGACGAGCTCATTTCTGCGTGTTTTTTCATTAATGTTGTTGGGCAAAGCACTCCAAGCTGGCAAAAGCACTTCAGTAAATATTAATTAGAGTCTTTGTGCATGTGTGTCGGCGTAAACAAGGTAGGTTCGGGGGAAAAAAAAAAATGCCAGCCCATAATGTGCATGCATGGCACAAATCCCAAACCTGGTAAGCTGTCCTTTATGCGTGTCATAAATGGATCGCATTTCGCTGCGGAGCATTTTGCATGCCTCGATGAATTCAAAAACCTCTGTTCTTGTATTCTGAGAGAGCTGAGGGTGAGAAAGTGGAGAGATTGAGGGAGAGATGGGGTAGAGAGTCGATACCTTTCTGTTCAAGGGATTGTCATTGAGCAGATGTCTCCAATCAAGCTCTAAAAGTTCTGTCTTACTCTGACAGCGTGTGTGTGTGTGTGGCGGTGAGAAAATGAAAGCACGGCGAAAGTGTCAGAAGGCCACGATACTCTCCCGTCATGTAATTTTATATTCTGGCAGTTGGATCCTGACCCCTGACAGTGCAGCTCTGAGACAGGTTGTAAATACAGATAGTAATTGCTTAGAGAGAGAGAGAGGGAGGGAGCAGGAGAGAGGCACCAAGAGGGAGGACCACGGGGCGAAAGAGAGCCAGGGCAAATTAGTTTCAGCCCCATCACACAAGATAAGTGAATTTGAGACTTTTTAGAGCTCTGAGAGATGAGCGGAGCGCCCTCCGAATGGACTGATTAGGAGGAAGGGGCAGGTCACGCCACAGACTACAGGCTCATTCATCACAAGATTACATCCTGCCATTTGAAACTAGCAGCATTTTGTACAGAAGAACACCACCAAAAAAAAACGAAGGCGCAAACGCAACTCCACCGCTTGAACCTAGGCTAAAAAGTATTGACTTTTAGCCGACATGCGTCCTGTCTGAGTAATGAGAAACAACCTGAGTAGCTCATCTTCCCAGAGTTCTCTGTGTAACCATAGCTACAGTTATAGATACTTGGTTTGGATTGACTTATTCATTTGTATGCATAGATGGCAGGTGGCTTAATAGTGAAGTGCACAGTGTTTATTGCAGGTCAGAACACATTTTCAGACTCCAATCCTTTTTTCAATGTTGTTTTGCTTGCTGCCTTTTGGAGTAAAGTGAAACTCTGACAAATACCCCGATGTCCTTTTCAAAACAAGCCGAATTTTAAGTGAACTAAAAAAATAAACTCGATTTTAAATGGTGTGTTTCTACTCGCATAGTGTGTTACCACAGCAAAAAAGTCACTTTTTATATTCTTCAAACAAACTTCCCTCAGTATTTCTATAGAATGTTGAATTGGAAGTTAAATATGATCACTTTGTGAAAATCGCAACAATATGTTAGCCTCAGAATCTGTGTGCTGAGTTAGCTAACTATGGTGGCTAATGTAACAAAAAAACCTGGTGCTAAATAAGCCAGTGGTAAACAGAATAATTCGTCCTGTGGCAACCTTTTGACAGCTTTTGATTACTGTTAATTAAACTGTTGGTGATTTCACAGTAAAAAGTCAAGACTGGCATTAAAATCCCACACATGCTTCTAAATGTGACAAATATGTGCTAATTTACTAGCAGGTACCATACTAGTTAACTGTAAGCATGTCAAAAAGACATTGGGGCATTTTTAATGAATGACTAGACGTGTACGGATGTTTTCAGACCAATTTAGTGATTTCCTGGGAAGTAAGAATCATTTTAGACAATTTGTTATTTCACGTGTGGTTGTAATGGCTTAAAATGACAGTATAAACAGTTGTTTATAGCTTATAGCCTAAACAAACAAACAGCACTCTTCCCTCAGAGTTGCCCTGAGTGGGTTTTTTTTTTCCTCCTTTTTTTTTCTTTTTCCACAGAGGGTTGTATAAGTTTATGGAGCTTGTCGAGCCCGCTTCTCATAGCTTGAGTGTCTAGCGTGTCTGTCCCCATTTGCACAGCTGTTTTCCAGAGTGCGCCACGAGGTGAAGAATGTATGACTGTCTTTCTCCTTTCTCTTCTTTACCTAATGGAGTGACAGAATGAGAGAGAAAGAGAGTCCCTTGGGTTAAACACTGAGCCGTTAGTCCAAGCCACACACACACACACACACGCACAGTGCAGTTAAACATCTTCTGTTACACACAGGCAATAAACCTTACTGCCGGATCATTCATGTTTCATCCAGATTAGTTCGACTTGTACCTCTGCTTTATTACACAGATACGTCTGCATATAGAGGCACACAGTCTCTCAGTCAAAAACAGAAGATATGAAGCCTTAAGCTTTAATTCCTGTCAGGGGTAGGGTTCCTTCACAATGGCTCAGGGGGAACCTGGAAGCAACGCTGTCTCAGCGAGGTCCATTTGGTTTTACCGAGGCAGTCTGGACTGGATTACTGGGATAATGCAGCTACTGGCACCCTCTGTTTGATTTTTGCTGAAGAATAAGTATATGTTTGTTCTTTTGTCAGTGGTATCTGGCTGGATTTGAGCCCTGATGTGAGGCGCACGTGCACTCGAGTACTTTTAAAAGGTTTTTATAGGGCTGTTTTGTGTTCGTGTGTCTTTTATGGCTTTGTGTTTAAAAGCCGTATGAAAATCAGATGTGCGAACGGTTAAGCCACAGACGTTGTAAAGATCGGAAAACGTCACGCGGTTCACTGGTCAGATTTCAGACGAACACGAAAGCTGCACTGAGATTAGCCTGTAAGACTGTAAGAAGCTTTGGAAACAAGCAAACTGGGTGAGGCATGATTTATGAAACTACTTTCTTGATTCATGACTGTGTCGTCTGTGTAATGCCAAGCTGTACTAAGTAGAAATGCAAGCTGTGATTTGCACCGCTTTAAAAGTGCCCCGGGTTCCTTCATTCGGTTTGAAACAAATTTTTAGTTGGGAAAATAACAAATTTTTTAGCTTTTTTTTCTCAATTTCACATGAAATGTGCTAATGGTCTATTATGTATATTGATCTTGTACAACTACTAAGATTTAATTAATATCTTGGGCTTTTTTCATCTGTTAAACAGCTGTCGGACCTGTTTATTAGGATATTTGACCTCAGATTTATTGTAGCTTCAATATAAGGCGTATAGAAATTTGGCAGTGAAAGCTATGAAAAGCTTTTTTTTTTTTCCCTTTCGATCTTCATTTTACAAGCTTTCCTATTTGAAGACAAATTGTATATTGACTAGTATTGTATATATTATTCAATGATGACGGCACTGTAGTGTAGTAAGTCTTTTAGGGAGTGTTTGTTTACAGGACGATTACAGAAGTGATGCACATGGTGAAATGTAACCGTGTGGTTACAGGATATATAGGCACTTTTGGAATGCCAATTATGGCAATTATATTAATGGACTGGAAGTAATCAATTAATAAAAATAGAGAGGTTTTTAAACACATACTATCTCCAAATGGCTGTTCTTGATTTGACTCCTGGGTTTTGGCTTTGGACAATGCATTTGTTGTTAAAAGCGAAAAAAAACATATCTATATGTACAGTGTATGTATGTGTGCGCGCGTGTGTGTGAGTTGGTATAGTTTCTTGCACAGCAGGATATGTTTATCCCCAGTCTTTCTGTCTTCTCAGATGACTCCAGACCAAGTGATCTGGAGGCAGTGTGTGACTGTCGGATGCCATTATCTCTGCGTGACACAAGATAAGATGGCCGACCTTCCGCAGACCAAACTAATCAGCATCCTTCACCCAACGGTGTGGGCGTTCTGGCCTGACCAGTCAGCGTCTTCTTGGGAACAGCGAGTGCTTGATATGAACCGCGAGACGCATTGATACCAGATGCGCCATGGCATCACTGTCTGCTCCAGTTCAGTTCATTTCGCTGCTAACGAGGGGTTACGGAAGGATGCCATTAGCATGGTGGCACTTTGCTAATTGGCCATTTGCTTTTCTGACTCTCAGGCTGCCAAAACCTCTTGGCAGTAAACGCTTGTGTCAGATACGCATCGGCTTTGGATTATCTTATCTTGAGTGCAAATCTGTGACCTAGAGTAAAATCTCAAGGCCGCCGGATCAAGTGTCTGTAGGTTGACCCGGCGTAGATCTATTTCACTACTTGGAAATGAAGTGCAGTCTGGAGATTGATTTACTGGTTTAAAAAAAAAAGAAAATGTTGAGTCAGGATTAGTTGCACAGACAAGAATTCGATTCAGAGATTAGAGTTTGGAACTAATCAGGTTTTATGTATTATTTATGTATTATTTTGTTTCCCAATTTTTTTTTTATACATGGCTTAACAAACGTGTGATTTAAAATCCTAATATCTGGGATTATTTCTCAGGATCGGATCCGATCCTGTCTACGTTTACGCGTGTACTTATTGTATTCTTGTGCACTGGTTTCCGACATGAAAGAGGCTTTTTTTTTTTTTTTTTTTTTTTTTTTTTAACACCGTGACACAAAAGTTCTTGTCTGTGTTGTAACAGAAAATGATGAGTGATTGTCTGTATGTAATGTTAGTCAAGTGGCCTCTTCCTGTGAAAGGACGCAGTTTTTTTTGGCTTTTTTTTTTGTTTTTTTTTTTGTTTTTTTTCTCCACTGAATCTCATTTCAGAAATTCAATGGATCTCGTGTGCAAGACCTAAAGTGGATCGGAAAAAAACAAAACTGAATGCAATTCATGCCATCAAGCAACTTGATTTGTCAAGTTTACAGTACAAATTATATTCAAAATGACACAAATGGATTCTAAACGATCCTGATTGGATTTGAACAAGGCTTAAAGTGTGGTGTAACTGGATTGACTGGTTGGATTAACTCTGATTTAATCCTGTTTAAAAGCTTAAACTTTTTTGGTTCCACTCAGTTTTTATCTGATTCCATCTCTGCACAGAGATCACAGGAGATCATGAGAGACTGACCTGCCTATCTTTGATACTTGGTCACAGTCTTCTCGGTTTCTTTTTAACAACAGTTGCTGGATCAAATGGCTGTGCTGCCTAGCTTGTGCTTTATGCCCAGAGAGTGGGTTCAGTCTGCCATTAGCATCTAATAAGGGCATGCATTGAGTCTATAGAACAAAGACGACATAAAAGCAGTCACATGAAAGTGTGTGTGTGTGTGTGCACGTCTACCTTCTGCTCGTATCTTGTACATCTTGTGTCCGGCATTCCATTGTGTGGCTGCCTGGCGTAAGCGAGCTTGTTTAATGCATTGAGATTAACTGGAGCACTTAAAAAGCCGCTCTGAGAGGACAATGGGGGAAATGAAGACCAGGCCAAAGCAACTTCTGCCAAATCAGGGGGGAAACAGGATCCGAAAGCACAAAAGGGTGAAGTCGGGTTATAGGAGACAGACGAAGACACTTGACGAAAAACCCAGAAAAAGAGAGCCAGTCTGTTGTACAGTACATTCAGACAGTTGTTGAAATTTCATCTTCGGAAGGCTCTGCTTCGTCGCTCATAAATGCTCTTTGATGAATGATTTCTGCCCCTGGGCCAGCACCCAGTACAAATCCTTGCGATTGGCTGCCTCATTTTTTTTTTTTTTTTTTTTTGAGCACCTGTCCCCACTGGCTGCTTATGATATCTCGCAAGTTCTATCCACTGTCTGTCGGCACTCAGACGGTGCTGGGGAAAAAGGTTGCAGGGATAAAGTAATTCAAAAGCCAACTGCTCCCAGCAAGGAGTCTTGACTTGCTTGTGTTTTTTTGTCATTTTTTTCCCCCCGTCCCCTATTGTGCCCTTTCAACCTCTAAGGCTTCAAGATAAGAGCTGTGGAAAGTTCTGGCATTTTGGGAGCAAAACGTTGGCACCCTTCCTTTGTGTTATCGTCTGTGCACTGACTATCTGTTAACACCGAGCATATTAGGAGAGTTATTCCCTCTCTCCCCCCCACTCGTTCCCTTCACTGATATACGAGCTGGCTCGTCTAAGCAGACCTTCAATGAGTTGTAAGTGCGTGAGAAGTCACTCTGGTGTTGAGTGTTTGGACGCCAAGGACCTTAATAGCGGAGGAGGCGTAATATGACATTATTGCTCTGCGCGCTGTACTGAGTGCTAATCTAAATATATTGTCTGCCGTAAAGGCTCGCGGAGTGTAAGGATGGCACTTGTCTCCACACGATCTCCCGGTTGATATCGACTCTGATCGTGTTTTGTGCAAATCATAAAACTTTTTTTGTAGAACGCCGTTCTTTTTAGAGGGTGAAAATAAATGCAGCTTTTTTTAATCCCTCATTGACTAATAACTAGAATGGAAATCATAGCTGAAAAAAGTTGTAATAGGTTTACCTGGTATTTTCACAAAAAAGGCCATCAGCATTAAGGAAATTCAGTGTGAACAAAAAAAAAATATAGTGAAATTCAAGCAAAGTTACCTCAGAAAAACCTGGTGTAGCATAGCACATTTTTAGATTTATATTTATCTAGTTAGGGATTTACATTATAGCTTGATGTTAGCTTGTTTTGCTCGTACTTGGTTTTATGTACAATGTATAATACTAACATTATATAGTTTGTTCAGGAACTTGGATGCTGGCTGGAGAATTAACTTTAGCTATGTTTTTATTAATTTATTTTTTTTGTGTGTTTTTAATTTACCTTAGCTAAGCTTGCTGCTTAGCTTGCAATTTTAGCACTTTAACATTACTGTAGCCAGTTTTATTAAAATAAAGATATTCTAGTTAAGAAAAAACCCCCGCCTCTAAAGATACCAAGAAGCCACAAAACACTACAGAGTTTTTTCTCTTGAAGGCTTTGTGTCGTGGTGGAATAAAACTACAGTTTTATCTTTAGAAACACAGAAGACTCCTTCCAAAATGCTAGAGATGTGTCTTCTCACAGAAAACGTCACCTAAACGGTGATTACACACAGGTTCGCGTTGAGGACGTTGAAAATTATATGCTTTCTGACCATTTAGAATCGAGCATTGCGAGGGCTGAGGTATAAATACACTAACTACACGATGACCCGGAACAGCAGCACCTGATTGCATACGGGTTCTTTTTATTTATTCATTTTTTTCCTGGATGAGATTTTTGAGAAATTGTTACGGTAATTCAAAAATGTGCTTAAAGTGCTGATGCCTGAAAGTCTGATGAGTGCTGTAACAAAGCAAGTCATTCTGCTTGTCTGTCTTTGTGTGTGCATGTATAGATCTTTCAGAGAATCTATTATTTTAGCATGAGGGACTTCAAAATAGGGGGCTTTTTATGAAGGACACTGAATCTACGCTCTTGTTAGGATGCATTGTCGGAGCCGCTGAATGGAGAACCCTATCTCGGTGGCGAGCAAAGCGGCCAGATGACGTTCTTCCTGGAGAATGAAAACACATGCGGCCTGCAGTTTTGTTGATACAGTGAAACAATGCCGGGGAAATAGGAGCACTAGTTTTTGTTTTTGCATGTGCGATGGTGGAGAGAGATCTGTTTCGGGTTCTTGCTGAGAGATAGCCTAGGGGAAGCGTATGCGGTGACCTCCACTGGACCCGAGTGAAAGCAGCCTGAATAGCTGTTTGTCTTCGGAGCTTAAAGCCGGTGTGATGCTGAGCGCGGAGGTTTCACTCGCTAAAGCCTTTCATAGAGAACGTCACCCTCGCTGCAGGAGATTAACCGCAAAAGTCACCAGTGTCGTATTATCTTCCTTTCCGTTTAGAAGCCTAAGCTGTAGAAATAAAATAGTGTTTCTAGTTTACAGAAGCCTGAACAGCCACGGGTTCATCTTTGCGCACATTCAGGGTTTTTTTTTCCACTGTTTTAAATTTTAGTTACCTTTTTTCAACTTTTTGTGATCTTTACATAACAGGATTAAGATCTTAACCAAATAATGCTTGCCTGAGTTATGAGTCATGTAGATATTTACAGGACTGTGTTTCAGATTATGGAAAAAATCCTTTCCTCATATAAAATGACAAATAATTGGGGAATAGCTTGCCATCTAAGCACAGTGCTAAGTGTCATCTTTAATTTCAGAAGCTAGCTGAATGAGCTAACAGTTTAGTTAATGTACTTAAACCTATAGCAAGCTGTAACTAACACTGGGCTAACCAATATGTATTATGTAAAGAGTACTTAGTATTTTGAATCAGCTAGATATCCTTTAGTTGATAATCAACTAGATACTTATTGTGTCAGTTGAATGGTCTGACAGGTTTTAGTTGGGGTTTTTTTTGTTGTTTTTTTTAATGACGTTAAAAGAAAATATTCCCAGCCTCACTAGCTAGCCAACCTTACACTTTTCTTTTGCTCAGGACACATCCATTGTCACTAAGCCGACGAGCTAAAATTAAAATATTGTGTAAAACTTAAAAACGAAGCAAAGCAAACTAGCCATAATTAGGGTTCTATATTGTGTGAATAAGTATGAAGCTGCACTTGCAAGCCAGGTAGCTTTATAAGTATTGTACTGTCTAAGAAATAAACCTGGTGTCACTAGCAAGCTCGCTAACAATCAGGGATTTTATTGAAGAAAGTTTCATGACCTAGTACAGAAACAGCTTAGTGCAGAAGTGCAAGTGGTAGCATGGTGCAGATAAATATGTTTATATTTGTACAGCAAATAAATATAAAGGCTACGGGTACAGTACAGTAATAATGTGTAAAGATCTATAAGTGAAAATCAACATTTCGAAAGATGGGATGTGTAAAACACAATATATGTAGAAAAATATAAATTAAAAGTATACAATATGAAGTAGACTTTGTCCATTGTATGTACAGCGGTACCAAGATTATATACATACGGTAAAGATAAACTAGGATGTATTGTGAATTTAGAATTATGTATTATTATAATTATTCAGATGTAGTACAGATTGTACAGTTTGCAGGAGAACTGTATGATTATCACAGGCAGTAAAATCAGTAAAGCATTAAAGAGACATCAATGTGCTAGCGGTGTAAAGTTCAGTAAGGTGATGTTTGCTGGAAAAAAGCTGGCCCTAAATCTGCTGGTTCTGGTGTGAACGTTCCTGTGTCTCCTGGAAGGAGTTTGAACAGTTTGTGACTGGGATGTGAGGAGTCCCTTGATGATGTGTGCTCTGTGTAGACATCCACTATGGTGAAGGTGCTCAGTGGCAGGTAGTTAGGGGGTTAATGTTGCGTTATGCGGGGGTTTATCACCCTTTGCAGGGTTTTAGGATGCTCTCAATTATAGTGGTAAACGCTAGTTAAAATCTCATTGGACAGATGAACTTTCTGAATTCTCTTCAAGAAGAATAAACGCTGTTCCGCCTTCTAACCAGAGTTGTCCTGGTGCTAGGACAGATCCTCAGAGATGTGAACCCTCAGGGACGTAAAGCTGGAGAAATGCTTTATTCAGTTCTGTTGATGTAGACAGAGAAGTGCTGTTAGATTTCCTCAACGTGCTCGATAGTCACTATGCTAACTAGCTAACAGAGGTTTCTATTGTGTAAAATAAAAGCTAGGTTGCATTATAGTACTGTATTGTATTATGTAAACAAGTACTACGTGTTCAGAAATTCGAATATTGTAATGTGTAGCATGTAGCAGAGTTACAAACCAAGAAGCTAACATTATAGGGTTATGCTGTGTTGATGAGTGTAACTAGCAGGCTAGCTAGCATAAATAAAAGCATCAGCTTTTTCCAACACCTGTTGGACAAGGTACTAAAAACCACGATAAACCGACGCCACCCCAAAAATGCTATTTGATGTATACAGTACTGTACTGTATTTACATTTTACTTAATTTTATAATTAATTATATTTGTATTAATACATTTTATTATTTCAACATAAAACCCAATAAAAACAATTCCCTATAAGTTTTTTAGTCTATCGTGCTATCCGCGAGAGACCGGGAAAATCAGTGAAACAAATTAGTTATGTGGCAAATGCAATTCCGTGTGAGATTGAACCGCGGTAAAGCGGGGGATTTTTGTACTCTCAAATATTCAAAAAAATAAAGCGATTCTTCAATGATTCGAATACAAAAAAAAAGCTAATTATTTGCCTCTGTGCTTCATTTAGTCTATTTAACCACACACAGAGCACTGTTTCTCCATGAACCATTATTAAACTGCCCACTATACTCTGGACCACTCTGGGGTCTCATTTATAAACGTGGAAACACAGAAGGCGAGAAGGGGAATTGGCAACACAGATAGCGCACACAACATTTGCGTGGAAACGTAAACATAAAGGAAACACCATGTCGGTGCGTTTACCTTTTCTTAAAATTTTTTTAAAGTAATTTGAAATTGATTTTTATATTTTTATTTAATGTTTTGTTTATATATTTTGCATTTGCACTTTGATGTAATGTGGCAATCAAATGCACCAATTGTTTAGTTTTCACAGAATGCAATTTCAGCAATAAAAATGTTCATTTTTCATAACAAGGAAACAAATGACTTGTTCATTTCAAGAACAAGGTCATGTCTTATTTTCTCATGTGTATTTAGTGTTGCTCTTTAATGAAGAAAATTTACTTCGTATCCGATTGCTTGATTAATCGATGGACTAATCGGTAGAACATTCGATTAGTAAAATAATCGATAGCTAACCCTACTCTCAAAGTTTTTGTGACTGTCTTGAGAGGAAATTTGCTTTCCCATTGTTAATCAGCAGAAGTTCCTAAAAGCAGCTGCTGTAAAGTGATTCATGAATGATGTTAATGCATCAGTAATGTTTTCTTGTGCTCGTAATTTGAACACTGTTTACTTGAGTGCGTTGGCTCCTGAATTTCAGCCGTATTTTTCTTTTCTCCTTTCTTATTTCTCTTAAGTATTCACAAAGCGCTTTTATGCTCTTTGTGATGCTGCTGAAAGACTGTATAGTGTTTTCAGCTGCCTCCTTCTGGATTATAGCACTGTGCTCGTGAAGGATGGATGGTCAGAACCGTTGCAGGAGTGTCCCAAGTCGAATAGATGTAGCAAATAGATGTATTATTTACAAAACCTTAGTGAGGTGTGCACAAAATAGGATCAAATGACAGGCTTTGGAGGAAAAGTGCTTCGGGATGTGGGACATAATTACATGTAATGTACCTGCTCTTGAGTGCTGGCTTTAGATCAAGGCTCTACATCAAGCTTTTATTTTGTTCTCTTATTCTTTCCCATACTCATTTCATACTCCTCAGCTTGTAGTCATTTGTTATGCAAAAGACTCTGAACAATGCTTGGAGTGCACTGAAGCAGTGGGGAAAAAAATGTGGCTTAACAAATTTCGGCATTCTTTTCCGCTTTGCACGGCGGCAGCCTTCTAGAAAGTGTCTTTAAAGCAGGAGAAAGAAGTGTTGAGTCATTGCGCACTAAATCAAAAAGCTCGCGCAGTCAGGGACTGGCATGAGGCGAGACCTGCTCCATCTGATTGCTACCTCGCGGCTCAGACTGATTTATCAGCGCTGCCCGCTGCAGTTATCAATCTCACATCGGATGAGTGCCGGGAACGAAGACTTCTGTGCGTGCTAATGTATGACTTGCTGAGAGAGAGAGAGAGAGAGAGAGTGGGTGTGAGTGATTGGAAGAGAGAGAGGAAGGAAGGAAGAAAAGGGAGACGGATGGAGCGAAATAGAGAACAGCAGGAGGCAGAGGATAGGTGCAGTGACAGACGAGAAAGAGGCTTAATGTCCGCGTCAGAAGCAGCGCAGCCTCCTGGGCCGCTCCGGAAACCGTTGCAAGCAGGAGTCGATCCCACATGTGCTGAACACATGACGAGGGTTATTTCATTTTTTTTTTGTCTTGTTTTTTTATGTAAGGCTTTTCGCGCACACGGGTACACCTCAGGATCATGTGGAGGGCAGTCGGTAGATTGAGTACATGGTTTGGATGCTGAGTGGACCAGCATGTGGATTGTTCACATGCACATGAAGCATCCATGGGAAAAAAAATGTGAAATTTCTTACAACACAGTTCTGAAAACTACAGACTTCCTTGAAGGGAAATGTCTTTGTGTTCTGTATGCATCATAGGCAAAGTGCATGTGGAGTCAAACCTAAATAAACCTATTTTCATGGGAAATATCTTATTGGCAGGAAAAGAGATCTAGGCCACAACATGCATGTTTCAGTCTTTTGGTATAGGTAAGGTGCAGTGTTTTTCTTTTAAAGACTCCATGACTCAACCATTGTAAATAAACCAGGGAAAAATGTCCTGTTTAAATAATCATTAAAGATATTCAAACTGCAGTGTGTTAAGATTTCATGCTCTAAGTTTTTTACTATACCTTTTAAGCTGAACGACTCTAGTGATGCACAATGTAGGAATAAAGCTGCCGCCCTATTCATCCGGGTGTTTAATTTTTTTTCTGACTTCTCCCTAGAATAAGCTGTTTCTGCTACTTTGAATAGACAGCTTTTAATGGGGCTGTTTTTTGTTTAGTTTAGTTTTTTTATGGACAAATCCTAAAGCAGTGCACACTGTCTAGGAGTAACAATGTCAGGTTATGCAGTGGGATCTGACCGTGCCATGTGATTTAATGTTTAAATAATAATAACAATAATAATAATCATCATAAAAGATCCCATAACTGAAAGCATAGGAAATTTTATCTCTGGGGACTAAATATTACTGATGAGAAGAAACCACTGTAGCGGGGAAATAAATAAATAAATTAGATCTCTGAAACATAATTTATGATGATGATCTTGCCTCAGTTTTCACCTTCTGTGGTTTATGCAATATGAATGCATAGTTTATGCAACATTATAGGTTTTATTAATATTTAAATGCATTCACATAATAAATCTTCTCAGTGATTAAATTCCACATGCATTTTTAAAGGAATTTGTCAAATGTAATGTAATACAAACATGTTTTCAAGATTTACTTGTGTGTGTGTGTGGGGTGGGGTGGGGGTGTGTGTGTGTGTGTGTGTGTGTGTGTGTGTGTGTGTGTGAGTATTTATGTGTGCATGCTTGTGGGCATATTCGCTTGAGTGCACTTTTCGGTTACATATTTTTTCTGGCATGGTTGCATTAAACAGTTGAGTGTGTGTGTGGTGTTGGTTTATTTATTTATTTATTTATTTTTACGCAGTCCACACAACAGCAGCACAGCGTTTGAGGACAAAAAGTCAACTTTCAGCATTTAAAAAAAGCTCGTAACCTTGCTTGACCTACTTTTTTCTAACGCGTGAGGCTGCCGGGTTGGCTTTTACAGATGTAGTGTGCATGTGGATCGCGAGCTCCACTGTAGCGTATGATCGACTGAGCACAGCGAGGGGGAGGGATGGTAAAAAATTTGACTAAGCACCCCATCGGCATCAGGCTATTTGGCTAAATCTGCGCCTGAGCTTTCGCTCACGGCCCGACCGTTTGTCTTCCTGTATTCGACGTCCCAGGGTCCCCGTCTCACGCTGACCGTCCCTGCATTGGAGCTTCCTGTAATTAATAGGGACTCTCACCTGCCGAGGGGAACCACAAGCTCCCATGATGCCGACGAGAGCAGGATAGATTGGAGAGGTTTTATCTTTCAGGCTTGACAAATATTCTCTCTCTATATATCTCAGCTTTCACTGACAGCACACACTCTTAGCCTCTGCTGAGAGATCCAGAGCTCAGAGAAACTCTGCACACTACGCTGTTTTAAAAAAAAAAAAAAAAAATAGTAATGAACCCGAGGTAAACAGGGAACATTGCTCAGAGAGCGTTTTTTTTTTTTTTTTTTTTTTTTTTTTGCTTAGAGGAGATATTGGTATTTTGCTATTTTAGCTTTGACTGCTTTACCGCTTCTGAGTGTATAGCACTGCTTTTAAAAAAAAATAGTCATAGGTTGGTTTGCTTTTTCACCTAAAACGCAGTATAAAAACATTTTCTTTTTCACTTTGTTCATTCCTTTAACAGGAGGCAGTTTTTCCTCACTGGATGTGTTTCCGGAAATGTTCCGTTTTCTTCTTAAACACATTTGACTTGAGATTTTTTTTTTTTTGCGATCGATTAAACATGAAAATACCTTGAATACTGCTATCTTCCTGAGTAGTGTAGTGTTGTATTTATTTATTAGTTTGTTTGTTTTTACATAAATGGCTCCTTATTAACCTCTTGTACATCATTGAACATAACAGCACCGTATACTGGACCTAATGTGCTGTGTGCCCAACGTCATCTGCTAAAGTTTAGATTTACATTTTTCCATGCTGATTAAAATGAGTTGGGATTTGGACACCACCAATTAAACCTACATGCTATGGTTTGTATTTTGGTTCATTGGCTGAGGGAAAGTCAAGATACAGTCATGGCTAGGTTCATATGTTTTATATTCCTCATGCTATACGACGATGTCTAATGGAAAAGCACTGGACGAGGATGAGTAGTGAGTGAAGTGAGACGAAATCGGACGGACGTTGGTTATTACAGGATATGGGGTCAGTGTGCCACCGGCCTTCAAACAGCCGGTTGAAAAAAGCTTTGCCTGGCTCCATTATAGCCAGGAAAAGAAATTGTTTTGGCTCACAGCATCCTCTTTGACTCCGCCGCCCTCGGCTTAATTAGACCAGCCCCCTGTGGAAGCGTGGCATTCTGTGCAGCGGGAGGCTTATCCCCGACTCTGCTCCTTGCCAACGCGGCCACGATTGATCAGTCGTGGTGTGACTGAGTCAGCCGCTATAATATTCATGATCTAATTATTCAGGTTATAGCAGCAGGCTTTAACGAGTGATTTAACCTCTTGTCGCGGGCTATAAAAGGGAGCCGGGTTAATCTTTCAGGCAACCTTTTTTTTTTTTTTTTTTTTTTTTTTTCCTTCTTCTTGTGCGTCCACCCACAGGAGCACGCCTCAAAAACCGGCCCTGCTTCCTCGGGGCTGGGGAGTGAGATGGCATACCGGCATGACAAGGCGACCTCACACTTACACACACACACACACACACACACACACACACACATGCACGTACACACTTAAATGAGGTGTTGCTGACACTCTAGGGCTATTGCATTTCCCAGGAAATGACAAAGTGACCTTTGATTGCGTGTGGCAGCTGCTTTCCACCACGAGAAGTAAACCAAGGAAAGCATGTCCATGCATTTTCAGGCATTTAAAAAAAGATAAAAAAAAAAAAAAAAAAGAATTTATTTTTTTTTACCTCTTAGGTTTTCCTGCTTATGATTGCGGCTCCCTGAAGTAGCACAAAACGCAACTTGCATACGGGCGGAAAAAACAGCAGTTTTAAAAGATCGTTAGGAGAGTTGACTAAATTAATGCATCAGGCGCAGCTTTTGAACGGTCGCGCTTAATCAGACGCTAGCAGTCATTGAAAGAGCGAGGATTTGGAGAGATTAGGGCAGCCTGTGTGAACTGCTGGAGTAAGCCCAGTGAAACTCGGCCCATGGCCCAGCGTCGGGAAAAAGCCTCGCCACTGCTGCAACCTCCATTACACACGGCAGTTTCCTTCTATACAAACACCATAATATGCTTTTCATCACAAAATGTTATGCTGCATATGAGTATTTCCCTCTGTGCGCTGTAAAGAGACTTAGAAATGACCGAGAAAACCTGAAGCTCATTTACGCTGATGGGTTTTGTTCGTTCTAACGGCATTATTTCGTAGGCTTTAACCCCTGCACGCTGTGATAAGGATATTGTTTTTATGGAATGGCGTACCTTTTTTTTTTTTTTTTTTTTTTTTTTTTCCCCTCCCTTTTTCCCTTTCCTCTTCTACTACTTGTACAATAGAACCAAAAAGAATAATATAGAGAAAAATTACAAAAGGAACTGCTTCCATGGGAAATGGTAAACGGTCTCTCAAAAAAGAAAAAAAAAAAGCATGTGTTTTGAAAATCAAGTTGTTTGCCGGATGATTCACGTGCTTTGAATAGCCTCCTCTTATCACACTCGTACTCCTACACAAGCCATAGGCCTCTGCCTCCACAAAGCCTACTTGATCTGATCTTGGAAGAGAGTGCTTGAAGCAGCTCGGAGTGAATGGTTGATCAGAGATCAGTGCTCCTGCTGTGTTACATTAACATTAGTCACTGGAAGGAGAAAAAAAAGAGCGCTAAAAAAATCACAACTGCTCTGAAGTGAGCATTCAGAGACGTTGAATGTGAGAACATGCACACATGCAGATCAAGCTTTGGTGAGCAGTTTCTAATCCAGATGCACAACTCTCTGCACCCTATGCCAGTTTTTGAGATCCTGCTTTGAACCGGTCTGACACCCGCGCAGTACCCAGGGTCGAGACTGTAATGGTGGTGTGCTTTAAGGCGGATCTTTTGTCCTGTGTTTGCAAATAAACAATGTGCAATACATGAGCAACTGACTTTCTCTCCTACTTTTTGAATGTCGCACTCCTGCTTGAATCCTCCCTTTTGCTCTTATTATGATCTCCACTCTTCTACAATGGATTCCTCCCTAGATCTTGTACCTTGCTGTGGGGATTTGTGTCCCTTCACTCACAAGAGCATTTGTGAGATCTGACACTGATGTCCGATGAGCAGGCCTGGAGGAGGTATAGTATTGAATGGGTCAGGACTCAGGACACAGGATTCTTCCACTCCAACCTTTTCAAACCAAGGATATTGATTTGTGCACGGGGGTATTGTCATGCTGGACCACGTTGTGCTTTTTTAGTTCAAGAGAACCTGTTCTCCTACAGCATGTAAAAACAAATGTGTTCAACTCTGCAGTTTGGAGACAGAACCACATTTGGGTTTGATGGTGAGGTTTTCACAAACCTTAAGACCTTATTATGAATCTGTAGCTTCAATGTGCCAAATCCAATACAGTACATTGACTAATAGCAGTCTCAATACCAATATTTAGCAATGCTGCATCAGGGCTTAGTTTCCACATGCATTCCATTCAGATCCTCCTAAATGACTGATTTGTGATACCTTCTCACGATTTAATCATCTGTCCTTATCTATTGTGTTGAGGTTGTGCATGGTATCATCATTTCCAGACCTCTTGGGATCTACTTCTGTGACCACACACCGAGGTCTTGTTTCTCACTAGCTGACCAAACAAATCTCTTCAGGATTTCCAATTATATTGACCATAATGTTATGCATGACCACTGAAGATTGATGTGGTGGAAAAATTGTTCATGCTTGCTGGCGTTTTTTTTATTTATTTATTTTTTTATTGTTTCCCCAAGAGTTGATTGTTTGACCCGGCAATCATTGTGTTTGGCCAATCAATGGTGTGCACTGTTTCTAGGTCAGAATTCAGTACAGGGGGTGGATAAATTGCTAGCGTCCGGGACAAGCAGAATACAGCTCAGTTTTTCATTCACAGTTGCCTGAGCATGTTCAGCTCAGGCTGTTGGAATAATGGTCAGTACCAATTCTTTTATTTATTTATTTATTTATTTATTTATTATTATTATTTTATTTTTTTAATTCATCCAGCAACCTGAGAAAGAAGCTTCACTTCAATCCATTCACTCGCTATTGACATCAGCAACCGAACGCATTTCGTTTTAACATGACACGCTCCAGTTATATTTTACTGTGTACACAAACTAAAACCTGATCTGCCTGTTGCGAGAATGTAACTTATTTCATTTGGTGTATTATAGATAAACTTTATTTCCTGAATATGGATGTTGGAACAATGAGTAAACAGCAAGCCGCAGGTTTGCGCATCATTAAAATAGTCGGTCTCGGAAATAAAATCTTTATTTGAGATTTTTACACCTTTATAGCTGAAAAAAAAATCTTTTTTTATGAAGGGTTATTAGGAGGGAATAAAGACTTCGGCTCCATAAAGTCATCGTTTCTAGCCTGTTATGCATAGTTTGTATTAATACACACAATTAATTCATCATAAATCCAAGTTAAATTAACATTTAAGCCGATTTATTGAAGCTTATTGGACTTCATGCACTCACTAATGCATTTTTGATGTGGTCAACCGTGCAGTGCTATAAGCACTCTGGCAAGAAGGTAACATTTTTAGAATGTCGCACAACTCAAATGTCAGTAGATATTGGGCAACATGCGGGGGTAACGTGTGTGTGACTTGTAGGTCAGCACTATTACTAACAGGTTTAACTGATTGCTTCCTGTTTTTATTTTTTGTATTATAGGTTAACTTGGTACGCAATAAGAGACTTTCCTCCCAGGCCGTAAGTGACCGATATAGAACACATGTCCAGCTAAGGGCATTGATTTGAATGTAGGTCACTTGTTGACAGCCATTTGAGTTGTGGCTCAGTAGGACATGGAGCACGCTAGGACAGGAGATACAGGTTCAATTTCCGACTTTAAGCTCACGGCCTGACTTATGTTCAGCTTCAAGCTTTTTCATGGTCATTTATTTATTTATTGATTTTATTAATTTATTAGCGAAGCTTCAAAGAGTCATACTGGAAGGCTTACAGGGAAGCTTTTCCAAATACGGAACCTTCTCACGCTAATATGCTTCACGCATGGGCAGCGGCCGTGAAAGCCGAGACCGAAAGACCACACGTGATTTTTATTTTGGCAGGCGCTAGAGGTTGGATTTTTGCCGTCGATCTGCTACCTTGTTCAGTACTATATTTACTCTTTAGCGCTTCTGGCACAAAAAAAAAAAAACATACCTATGCTGTTGAGTGATGAGAAACAAGAAAAGGCTGCTTCTGCTCATATACTTAATCTCGAACAACTCGCAGTTGGTATGTATCAGCACTCACCTGGGTCAGCGCGAATCCTAAAATAACTAGACGCCCGAAAGAAAGAAGAATGAAGCAATAAAGCTACAGCAAGCCGCTCGACTCCCCCGTGCCTACCCTTTCCAAAAAAAAAAAAAGTGCCTATGCCTGCCTGGGAGTTTTCACAGCAGTTTAGCAGGCCATAAAGCTTATTGACCTTGTCAGGCCACTAGTCTCATCCCAGAGCCTCGCTTCATAAGCTTCGTTACTTATGGAATTTTCCAGACTCCCCCCTTTCTGCCTCCCCAGAGCCCTTGTGTCAACAGCGTGGTATCTGCAATGATTGATGCTGTAGTGCTCATTGAAAAGTATGAGTGAGTGAGTGAGTGAGTGAGTGAGTGAGTGAGTGAGTGAGTGA
>JAAIIK010000041.1:4895580-4908348 GCA_014706435.1 Silurus glanis | reverse complement strand
GTGCGTGTATGTATGTGTGTGTGTGTGTGTGTGTGTATACACACACATATATATGTGTATACACACACCACTTTGTGACAGATGCATAGTTGAGAACTTGGCTCATATTCGCCACCTCAGCAAACTCCATTCCCACTCTTTGTGTTCTTAGATTCACGTTGCAAAGCGAGCCTGAATTGTCGCATAATCATATTGCAAAGTAACATTTGCTTGAGCCTGGCATTTCTCCATCTTTTTCTTCCTCTCTCGCTTTCCTTTCTTTATGAATGAATGAACCGCTCCGTGTCGTATTCCAAGATAACGCTGTTCATTCATTCTTTACACTCTCCTCTGCCCCTCTCTGCGTTTTTTAGCTAATTCCTTCTGAGGAAATGATCCTGCTTTTACACATTTTCCCCCAAACCCCTGCATACCCTCTATGGCGTTTTTGTTCCTCAGAGAATTTAGATTACATTGAATTTTTTTGCTTGTATGGAGTTTCATAATGGACACATAACCTAGGGCTGAACATGCAATTAAATAAAAGCAGCTCACTCTTCAGCTTCGCTTGTCATTTCTGCTCCATTTGTGCACGCACGCGCTCACAAGTGGATATATTGTATATTACACATACACATGGGTCACACAACATGAAGGCTGGCTCTGTATTCTATATGGCTGTTCTAAATTAGCCTCCTAATGCACAAAGTACTTTATTCTGCATGTCGGCTTCTTTTGTAGTGCTCGTCCCCTTTCTTTCTCGGCGAACGCAACCTAGGAAATGGAAGGACGTAGATGAATTCCGTCTTATTATTTCTGGAAACAGCCTTGGGCTCCCCTTCTCTCTGCTCACTAACTCTTTTGCAATATGTTCCCCTCACTCACTCTCTCTCGTGCACACACTCATGCGCTCAGCCTCTCTTTCGACCTCGGCTCTGAAATATGTGCATGTTTGTGTGTAATTAGCCTTTACACGTCAGTCTGCCTGCTGTATCCATACTGAGTACATCTTACCCTGAGCCGTGACGGCTGCATCGCTCCATCCCAGTCTGTTTGTGTGTGACTTCAGAGCACTGCACACTTCAGCACTCTGCCTCCCAGACTGCTGTGTTTAGCATTCTAGCTCATTTAACACACCTGGTTCGACTCGTCGGCTAATTAACGAGGCCTTCCCGGACTTAATTCGGTACGTTTACGAGAGGGGGGAAAACATGTCTCAGTAGGGCTGTGGAGCAGCAGGACCCCCCTGAATTTGACACTTGATTCGGTGAACACTGTTCTTTCTCTTTCTCATTCTTTCTACTGTTTCCGTCGCTGCGTCTCTGCACTGGTGCTCTTCACATATGTAAAGTTTATTCTGTTTGGAATCAGACTTCTCGGTGAGAACGCAGTAATTGCATTTGAGTCCAAGCCAAGACAACAGATCTGAGACAGAAGTGACCTTCTGGTCTTGGTACAGTTTCAAGCGAACCCTACGTGGTTTGAATGCAGTAAGCAAAAGAAATCATTCTCCAATTCTCAAGACTTGAACCATGAATTTTTTTTTTTGGGTCACATGATAAGCTTTTTCTATGTGTGAGCTGTTAAACTGACCCAGGAGATGCAAGCTGAGGGGGAAAAAAGCGCGAAGACGATGAAAAAAAACAAAGTGATTGCTGCGATACACAAAAGGTTTTCAACTATCTAATTGTTTGTTCATCCCTGGCTTTTTTTTTTTTTCACTTTTTTGTGACTTCTATACTTTCTTGGGCAGAAAAACAATTGATTGACATTCTTTTCTGCAGAATTATTTTATCGAGTTATGTTTGCCGTTCAGCCAGTTTTTTTCCTTCCACGCCATTCACCAAATAGACTTGACAGTTTGACCAACAGATGTGAAAGTGCTCTAAGAGATAAAACAAGGCGTAACACAGCTAATGCAAACCAGACCACATTTTTAAGCTTCTTTTTTTTTTTTATTGCACTGATGGCTTATTTACTCAAACAGGAAATTTCTGAGACAGGTTTTAGTTTGGTTTCATTGCAGCTGGGGTCAGAGATGGATAAAGCTCAATCTATTTAAAGTAGGATACAAGAGTACGAGTTTAAAGCAGTGGTTTAAAAAAAAAAAAAAAAAAGGACCTCCTACAATTCCATCTGTATCTACTTTACATCCTACTTATAGTTTGATTGTCCTTTTTCCATCTAAGCTTGCTTGCAAATGTGTTTGTATTGATTAGTTGGATTAGATGGTTAAGTTTTACCATCGATTGGGGTACAACCGGAGGGTTCTGTTTTTTTTTTTTTCTTCTCAAACTATCCAGCTTGAATTCTTTTTTACAATTTGCCCCCAGGTGTGTTTCTGTTCCGTGTTTGATCCCAATATCAGCACCAAGCTCCAAACTTGTGTTGTACTCGGTCACAGTATTCCATCTGCTTAAGATTTTATGGATTTTCACTATATATTTGTACGCATTGCACTACTCTTATACAAGTAATAAGTTGTACAATGTAGTAAACAATGTGGAATAATTTTTTCTACTCAACTTTTACTTTGTACCTGCATGCCAGTGAAAGGAAACTTGGATCAACGCCAAAGACCCGTCATCTAACTTGAATGCAGTCTTCCGATACTGGAGCAGTTCTACATGGCTGCCTGGGTCTCTAGGTTTTCTATAACTGTCTGGATCTGGTGTAAATTCACTGGAAGTGGAGCTCAGCGTGAACCACATGAAACGGCTTGTCTCGTCCGCCGGTCGTCTATATCATCTGTTCATGTCCATGCGATTATTTCATTTCCTGGAAGAACTAGATGGTCTTTGAAACTCGTGTCACTACCTCATCCATTAAATGGGACGTATGATTCCAGTTCAGTGGAGCAGGATGCAGGTGATACTGTTGCTTGGAGATGGAGGATTGAGTTACACTGATTAATCTGTAGGAAAGGTGTGTGTGTGAAATGAGCGTGTTTGTGTTTCAGTCCAAAAAATCCTGTTTTTCGATTAGCGTAAACCGTTATGGAGCAGGACCTGGTTGTGGTCACTTGTTCTGGTTTTAAATGGTTGCCCATCAAAAGAATACCAAATTATTATTTTCGAAATGACCAGGATCTATCTGATGTACAGATGTACAGCCTATATAACAGTGTTCGCACTCCAAATTAAAAAATGCTAAGCATCCCATGATATCAATCAAAGCATTTCTATCCGATGTATTGCTTCAATACAGTATGTTGTAGTGAAGCTACTAAAGGAGCTACAAAAACTTTAGAGGAGCATATACCATTCACACTCATTAGGGTTCTCAAATTTTCTCTCAAGTACCAATAATTCTGTACCGGACTCTTTATAATACATCATTCTATTCCTGCATATTATTTAAAAGTAACCAAACCGTACAAAGCATAACATACTGTACTAAAGTTGTTGAATTTGTATTGTTTTAATGGAATCTCTAATGGTCTCTATGGGTCTCAACTGTGTGTCCTGTTGCCTCCTATTGGTGGCATATTAAGTTTGCTGGATACCATTAAGGACTGACACAATACCTCTTGCTACTTGTAGATCACATTTTGGTATCTCCTGGACACCAATAGGGATCGTTAGGATGCCATTAAGCATCAAGATGCCAAGGTGATACAACAGTTGGAGTTCTTTTGGTTTTGATGAGCTTGAATTACTGATGTAAACAAAATAGGGCTGCAGCTATCGATTATTTTAGCAATCTAGTATTCTTCCAATTAGTCCATCGATTATTCAAGTAATCTGATAAGAAGCACCTTTTCTTCATTAAAGAGCAACACTAAATATACAAGAGAAAATAAGACTGGTTTCAGAACAAGTAATGTTTTTGTTTTTTTTCCAACATTTATATTGCTGAAATTGCAATATGTAAAAACTAAACCCATTTACTGCATTTATTTGCCATATTTACATCAAAATGCAAATACAAAAAATATAAATAAAAATATAAAAATCTATTTTAAATTACTTTAAAAACAGTAAACACACTGTGTGGGGTTTTCTTTGTTTTAGTCGAAATGATCCAACTTTGGAAACTTTCTGCAATGATCTTTGGCCTGAATCTTCTCGTTGCCCCTCGCTGTTTTCTCTCAGTCTCTTTATTTTTTCGTTCTGCAATGTCTTCTGTGTTACCTGTCCAAGGGTCTCAATCATAAACGTGGCGTATTCACAAAACGAAGCTGAAAATGTGCGTACGCCACTTTCCGTTGTGATTTATAAAAAACAAACAGAAGGCGAGAAGGGGAATTGGCGACACACAACCGCACACAACCTTTGCGTGGATTTCGAGCCCAGATTTGTGCGTGCGCCACATCTATAAATGAGACCCCGGGGCAGTCCACACTTTAGTGCTTGGTGCGCCGGTAATAATGGTCCGTGGGCAAACGCAGTGCTCCGTGTGTAGTAAAATGGACCAAACAAAGCATCAAGGCTTTTTTTGTATTCAAATTACTCGAGTTAGTCGAGGAATCATTTCAGCCCTAAAAACAAAATGAAAACCGTGGTTTTGTGATGGTATTTGTAGTGGAATCCAGCTCAGATAGATAGTTGTTTTGTTAACAATTAACTGATGATAATTTTTGTTATCAGTTAGCTAGCTTGGACCCAGGTTTTCCTGATTGCTCTTTTCTTTTGTTTTTCTTTAACACGGTCTTAATTTTTTACTTTCTTTAACTTTATCTTACTGAACAGTGTAATTGGAATTAGCCATTCATGTGGTCTCACTTCTTTATCAATCACACTGGGGTATATTAATGTCTGGATGAAAGGCAGTTTTATATATATATATATATATATATATATATATATATATATATATATATATATATATATATATATATGTATATATATATGTATATGTATATGTTTTATACAGTACATATACCACATAATGTTTATACAAGTTTATTTTGGTTTTTGTGTGTGTTTTATGTGCACTTTAGGGTTTCTTTCTCTACTCAACCATTTCTTTTATCTGTATCTTCTTTGTCTCATTTCACAGCACTAGTTAAGTGGACATTGACCCATTGAACACTAGCTTTGGAAAGTTTGGAGGACATGCACACAGTACCTAGTAAAATACTTATTGTACGTGCACTATATGGCCAAAAGTATTGTGGCAGTTGGTTTTCAGCCATGTGTCGTCGTCCTCCCCCCGGGGAAAAGAAAAAAAAAATTAAGTTACCACAAAAATATAGGCACACAATTGTATAAGATGCCTTTGGATGTGGAAGCATTACATTTCCCCTATACAGACCTAAACCTGTTCCAGCATGACAATGCTCCTGTGCACAAAGACAGAAGATATGGTTTAAATGGGTTGGCGTGGAAGATCTTGAATGACTATAAAGCTCAGTCCTCAACCCTATTGAACACCTTTGGTATTACTTTGAAAGCTGACTGCACCCTACATCAGTACCTGACTTTACTAACATCCTTGTGGCTGAATCAGCAGAAATCTTCACAAACACACAAGCACAAATCTAGTGGAACATATTCCCAGAAGAGTGGAGGTTACGATAACAGCAAACAAGGACTAAATATGGAATGCGGTGTTCAAAAAGCATATATGAATCTTAGTCAAGTGTCCACAAACGTTTGCCCATTTTGTGTGTCTTGTATGCCAAAGCCACTGAGGTTTTTATATGGTGCTTTTCATGTCCTGTGTGAAAGAGAGAGCGAGCACAAGACTGATTATGTCTTATTGGAAAACCTGGCAGCTTTAATAGTGCGCCTTTATTCCTCATTATCATGCTTGAGAAACAGCCATCCTCTTCGACACTCTATTCCTGTAACTCGATATCACAAGCTCCCTTTTTACTAACCCCCCCACCCCACCACCTCCACTCAACCAAACCCCCTCCTCCTCTTCATCTCTCTTAATCCTTGTCATACTTGTTCAGGAAAAAGCTTTGGCACTTTCATAGATTAAACAAGGCTGCGGGGTGGAAAAAAAATACAGAAAGAAAGACAAGCGGCTGAAACCGAGCCACTCGCGCTCATATATACACACACACACACACACACACACACACACACACACACACACACACAGAGAGACAACACACACACACCTCCAAATCCTTCAGGAAGCAGAACGAACATGTCAGGCCAATTAGAGCTAATGCATGGTGACGCGAGGAATCGAGGGCAAGGGGATCGGTGCCATATGGCAGGACAAGCTGGAAATCAGGAAGGAAGTATAGACGCAGGCCGCTGAAGAAGTTGCTGGGTGAAGACAGATGAAGCAGATGTGTCAGGAAACCGATTGAAAGACCGACAACGAACAGTTAATAGCATGTCTTAGGGGTGATGGTCAGCTTGAGGATTAAGAGACGAGAGACTTTGATCAGCAGTGAAGGAATGATTGGGAGAATCGATCGTTTCTTTGATGCATCGCAGTTCTTTGAACGATTCTACACCCATGCACAGAAACATCCTAATCTCATGTTCAGCTTATGCATAAATGTTTTTGTGCATCGAATGAATTCATGTCAGCAGTATCAAAAATAGACAATAAGCTATGGAAATGATTCTAATTTCAATTCTGTTTATTTGAATATTAATTATGCTGTACATTTTCAACGCCACAGATTTAATATTTGAGAAGTGGTAGCTAAGTGGTTAATATCAGAAGGTTGAGTCCAGCACCACAAAGATGCCCCGGCTGGACCTCTGAGCGAAGCTTGCCAAATTGTATAAATGTAAAAGTCGTCAAATCTTACACAAGCAAATAAAACTAAATTAATGATATCTTTATTATAACATCTTTTATCATAAACAGATGTTTAAATCATAATTTTTTTCTTTGACCTCAATAATGTTTTCCTGTTATTGATATTTTGTTCTATTTTGCATTTCTTAGCGGGTACTGTGAGGCCAAGTCCCAAATAGCTTCCTATAAGCCTGTCACGATAATTACATTATTATCGACTGTAGCATATATGGACAAGACCACATTTCTGCTGATCATGATATTGTTCATCGTGTTTACATAAGAATGAATGTCACCAACGTTTTAGACGTTTGCATTGCCATTTATCCTGTCGTCCGCTTTATTTATATTTATTTATCATTTATTTATTAATGTAATAAGTGCACAATTGCAATTGCAGAAACTGTGTCTGGATTTAAGATATGTAGCAAGCACTTTGGAGTAAAACATACTATAGAAAAACAAACGACATGCAAGAATAGTTTTTTTCAAAGAAGAAACTTCCAGAAAGAATACTTCTAGTGTTTCAAATAATCCAGTCGTAGTCAATAATGTTGGGGATTACCCTGCTGAAGCTGAACAGTGAATGAACACGGGTAAACTGAAGCGCTTTACTAGCAGTTTAATTAACTTTCCTAAACACAGGAATGAATCACTCAATGCTCCTGTGACATTTAATATTTAGTAAAAGAAAAATTTAATGGAACATTACAGTCCAATTTATTGATGTATTTTTTTTGTGTAATTTATTTAATTTTTTTTAGCTGCTCTCTAAAAGGCTATATTTCCTTTACTATGCTATTTTATATGATCATTAAATCAGATTGATCTATTATCTATTAGATAGCTATTATATATGGAATTAAAGTATAGGGGCACCTGATTTTTCTAGCCATATGTGATTCTTCCCCAAACTGTTACCACACACTTTCCCTTCATTTAAACTAGGAGACCCAAACCTGTTCCAGCATGACAATTCCACTGTGCACAAATCCATTTCCGTGAAGATATAGTTTACATGGTATGGAAGATCTTGATTGGCCTGATCTAGAGCTCTGACCTCATCTCTACTGAACACCTTTTGGAGGAAATGGAATGCTGAATGCACCCCAGGCCTCCTTACCTACATCAGTACCTGAGTTTTTTACCAGAACGTTTTTCTGGCTGAATGAGCACAAATCTCAGAAGTATGCTTCAAAATGTAGTGAAATCTAGTGGAATAATGGAAGTTTTAATAACAGCAAATTGGGTCTAAATGAAATGGGATGTTCAAAAAGCACATATGAATTATAAAACCTTTAGTCCATATAATGCATGTATTCAGTACCTCAAAGTGCATCACATCTGATGAACTAATTGATTTGTTTCCTGGTTTGCAATTAATTATTGTTTAATGCATAATGAAATATATCAGAGTTTGTCATTATAATTTTCCTAGACTTGCTGTCCAATGCTATAAAGTTCTAATAAATTAGTTATAATATTTTTTCCTGAGGTAAGACAAAAGAAGTTTAGTACCACAGTGGATAGCAGGAGCTAGCAGCCAATCAGGAGAGTAAGAATGTAAACAAACGGGAAAATAAACTATAACACAAAAAACAGATTCAGTACAAGCTTTTTTTTTTCTTGTTGAACTGAAAGCCTTTGTTTGTGACCTAATTTTGTGCAAATCTGATAAATGATCGCCATCCGATTCATCCTCTGTCGAGTTTGCATCGTTACTCAGTAGCTAAGAGAGCAGCTAGTAGCTAAACATGGACTTTTTGATGAATTTTGTGTCATTTTGTTTGTAAATGTCAAACCTTTGTTCAATTAGACAAAAGAAAGTTGATGAATCCTTCAGGCCACATTGCATAAATGTGACTTTTTTTTTTATTTTTTTTTTTATTACGCATTTCGTACTTAGTTGAGTTAAAACTGTTTATAGCATTTAATCTGTATTCTGTGAGGGGACGACATTAATGGCTGATTTTTGTATCCTCCAACTCACAAATATTTAGATTGCTGTGCAGGGTTCCTGTTAAGTGCATGGAATATATTAATATAATTCTCGCCGATTGCATACTATATCCGCAAAGTGGAAACCGCCCAGCACTACACATTACTTAACATTATTCTGCAAGTCGTGTTTTTATTTATTTATTATTTATTTATTTATTTATTTATTTATTTTTAATACTGGGGAGGACTAAACTCCCATACCTCACATCCTGCTGTTTTAAGTATCAATCATTTTGACAGTCCTAATGGAAAATACATTACTTCATGATGGATGAAAATGGTGTTGTTTTCCAAAAAAGAAAGAGAAAAACCCAGCGAAGGGTCTTATGGGAAAATGTAATCGTAATGTAGACTATAAAAATCCGCGATCGAGCTGCATCAACATCATAGCACCCTGAATTGGAAAAAGAAAAAAACAAAACACCGAAACAAAAAAATCGAATCAAATTGTGAGGTCTTGAGAGATCCCCAGCCTGACCAGAGATGTATTTAGAAAGGAAAACTAGGGAGCTAGAACATCACAAAGAGGATTGACCTTCTCAAATCGTTCAGAGTCTGAAACTATTCTCAGGTCTCTCTTTCTCCCTCTCTGTTTCTTTTAAGTGTTTGTGTTCCTAACTGCTTTCTTGTGCGTCTGTGTGTGCACAACTCGGCTTCATTAGTGCTTGTTTTCACCCTCACTGGGAGGATTTAAATGAGCCATCGTTCTGACCTTTATAATCTCTCTCTCCCCTGGTCCAGGTCGGTGCTCCTAAGCCCTCCGACAGCGGGGGTATGGCCCTGTCGTGCCTGTTTGTTGGATAATTGCCTCTCATGTGAGGTGTTCGTCTCCTTTTATTTATCTCTCCTCCTTACTTATTGAAGGGTGGGAAGAAAAAAAAAAAAAAAACCCATGGAAGGGTGGGCTACAAAATGTGTCTGCTAGACACAAATGACCAGCCATTAGCGTGCCACCGCTGCTTTTGTTCCTTAGGCAAAGCGTGTCTGCTGCTGTGAATACTGTAATTGAATTGACTGGGGCTGCCTGTTTGAACGCCACCAAGCCTCCTTGCTCAGCACACTAGCCTAGGAAACCTGGATAACTACAATTTCATACACTGTTTAAACACGCGATCACACACACACACACATTTGTATTTACACAAACTTGTGCACACACGCATATAAACCTATGGTCGCTTTGAGACTACGTTTTTGGTTCCAAGTGGATACATTCAAACGCTGATTTTGCTGAGAAATAGAAGATATTCAAAAAAACATCCAGTGGTTGCCATTGTACTGAAGTTGTTGTGCCGGCATTTGGTGTTGGATAGCGTTTAGATTAAGGTCACTTTGTACTTTAGATTGAAGGATTTTAATTGCGTCGTCAAAGAAAGAGAAAATGAATTAGCGCTTGACAGAAAAGACGCAGGCCGCAGCTTTAACGTTTTTATCCATGCATGGTAGAGGGGTGTCAGTGACTATGTAGTTTAGAATTTTTAAACAAAGACATAATTTAAAATCCAGATTACAATGAAATTAGCCTTAGCGCTCCTGGTTGCTACTTTTTTTTTAATTGTTGAGAAGACACATGAAGTCTATGAACAGTCCAGTCAGCTACAATATTGATGGTGATTTCTTTTTCTTCTAAGTTTCCTCATAATTCCAAGCCTTATTATAACTATAAAAGCAAATTTTCTTCAGCAATTAACCAGCACATTTGAGGAAAACTTTACTATTTTAAAACAGTTTCGTCTGGGTTTTTATTTTTTACTTTTTTTATTCATATCCTGTACAAAATGCTCAACGGCTACCACGCATAACATGGCTAAATTCTTAGCTAATGTCTTTAGCTAGATTATATTTGCTTAAAATTTTTAGGTCTGTATGTAGTACCTTAAATTACCTCAGATTACCTCAGCTGCAGCTAAACTATTTGCCTAGCTATTCCTTACTGTACAAGTAAGCTTTTTAAATCTGCTTATAGTTATAAATGCTGGGCAAGAAATATGTTTAGTTTAAAGACCTAAAGTTAAAGAACTAAATTAGTAGAATAGGATTTCTTTGTGTTTTTTTTAAGATGCTACTTACAAACCTGCATATTTTTAAGCAAATACAAGATAGCTGAGCTGACAGAGGCTAACAATTTAACTAGCTAGTAAATAGAAGCATGTTTTCATCTGCTTATACTTTAAAATGCACTAGAAATTATTAAATAAAAATGATATAAAAAATGTCAGATAAAACCAGAAGGAAGTTTATAAAAAATATATACATTAGGCGTAA
Source organism: Silurus glanis (assembly GCA_014706435.1). Classification (NCBI taxonomy): domain Eukaryota; kingdom Metazoa; phylum Chordata; class Actinopteri; order Siluriformes; family Siluridae; genus Silurus; species Silurus glanis. The sequence continues at coordinate 4,897,389 of JAAIIK010000041.1, read as the reverse complement.
GCTAGCTGCAGCTGACCTATGTGGACTTAACAAATAATATACTACTATTTATTTATTTATTTATTTTAAAACATGATTTTAGGCTATGTTTTTATATCCTCATGTTGTTTTTTATAATTTGATAAATCTTATATTTGTTTCAAGAAAGATTTATTCTTGTCACACATACACTAATACATTGAACCCATTCACAGAAAAAATACGCAGCTCTGTAAATGTAACACGTTTCTCATTATTTAGATCTTCTTAAAACTAAATGTATCTATTATCTTTCATTTTTAAGCAAAAATCAAAAAGCTTGAGAATTAGAATCGTTGCTCTCCACAAAGATGGCCTAGGCTATAAGAAGTAACACCCTGGTAACGGTAACACCCGGAAACTGGGTTACAGTACGGTGGCCAGAGTCGTACAGACAACCTGTGGTCTGATGAGACTAATAAACTTTTCACTCAGATGGTGTCCACCATATGTGGCGGTGCACTGGTAAGGAATACCATGAGAATTGTGTTTCGGTTACAGTCATGCATGGTGGTGGTATAATCATGGTCTGGGGCTGAATGAGTGTTGCTGGTACTGGGAGCTGCAGTTCATTGAGTGAAACATGGATTTCAACATGATGCCCTTCCTTCAAAATCTGGGCCAAATGGCAGTTTTAATAACGACCCTAAACATGATGACAACTGCTTTGCTGAGGAAGCTAAAGGTGATTGAGTGGCCAAGTATGTCTCCAGAGATTAACACTCTTGAGCACCTTTGGGGCATCCTCAAGCGGAAGGTGGAGAAGCGCCGTGCGTCTAACATCAAGCAGCTTTGTGTTGTCATGAGGAGGATCCCAGTAACAACCTGTGCAGCTCTGGTGAATTCCATGCCAAGGAGGATTAAGGCAGTGCTTGATAACAATTGTGCTCACACACAATATTGACATTTTGGACACAGTTTTGACATGTTCACTTAGGATGTATTCACGTTTGTTGGCAGTTCTTTTGACAATAATGGCTGTATGTTCAGTTATTTTAAGAAATTTGTACTGCTATACAAGCTGCACACTGACTACTGTAAAAAAAAAAAAATAAATAAATAAGAGATGTACTAAATGATTGCTGAAATGTGAGGGGTGTACTCACTTTTGTGAGATACTGTATATATTTCTGAAATGTATTCATACATGCGTTTCATTATTATATATTGAAATATAATCATGAGAAAAAATAGCTTATTTAAAACTAGTTAAATTGTAAGCCTGTGTCTTCAGCTAGTTTGTGTGTGCTTAAACACTTTCTAGAGCTTGGTTTTGATTTGGACTTTTTGTCCACTCTTGGACAACATTTTAAAATCTAAGACATCACGTCAACACGAATGAGCTTCCCATATTTTGTCAACACGAATAGAAGTACACACAGTATCATGCGACATGATGGCCATGGCAGATGGAGGGGTTGAAGTAAGTCTAAAGGAATATCAGAGGAAACTAGGCTTTGGGGATTTGAGGATGTGGTGAGAGAGAGAGAGATTGGAGCAGAGAGGTTGAATTACTTTTGGCTGCTGGCCCTGAGGCCCCGGCTCTCAACGGCGGCCATGCTACGTTTGAAGTTTAATTAAAGTTTAGATTGGGTATCAAACGTGGCCTCACCTGCTTCGAGCGAGGGAGCAGGGTCTGAAATTGAAAGGCAGGAGAGTGACCTGTCTCTGATCCGTGGGCAAAGCGGCTAGGATTAGGTTCTATCTGCATGAAGCATAAGGCCCTAGGAGTGAGTAAGCTCTGTGTGTGTGTGTGTGTGTGTGTGTGTGTGTGTGTGTGTGTGTGTGTGT
>JAAIIK010000041.1:4862977-4891277 GCA_014706435.1 Silurus glanis | reverse complement strand
TGTGTGTGTGTGTGTGTGTGTGTGTGTGTGTGTGTGTATATATATATATATATATATATCTCAAATTGCCGACAATATGATGCATCCAAGATGCGTATGAAGCAGCTACCGATGCGATACGATACACCTCTGTTGCATTGCAATTTGATTCAACACAATGCGATTTAATGCAACCGAAAAAATGTGATGCAATTCAAGACAGAACATAAGCGTAAACATAGACAGATAGTTATATTTGTTGGCTTTAGACAGACAGCAAATCGTCTATTTACCTTATTTTAAAGATTAAACCAGACGTTCTTATCCTGTTCTGTTTACTAGAAGATGCAGCTCTACCTCTGCCATGTTAATCTATATTTTATGTGAGTCTCAGGACACGCCTCGGCCTCTGTAGTGTTGTGATACGCCATGTTGACGTAGCAGCAGTGTTGCTGAGAGAACACGCTTGAGAAACGGTTTACCGAGGAGAAATCAAACTACGTATAAAATCTTGGTCACAAATTATAAGTCACTTTCTAAATAATGAAAGTATAGGACATCTGATAAAAAAAACTATTTATATGTAATTTTCAGTGCAAATGTGTTAAAATCTATGCATCTCGATACAAATGGCAACTTGTATCCGATGCACACTTTTTTGCATTACATCATTTAATTTTATGCTGATTCACCTGATCCTCGGCGTTCTCCTACCGATATACCCCATGTCCCATCTCAATCTCGCCTCCCTCGCCTTGTCTTCAAAACGTGTCCTACATGCGCTGTCCCTGTAATAAACTCGTTTTTAATCCTGTCCATCTTTGTCACTCCCAATAAAAACCTCAAAATCTCCAGCTCTGCTACCTCCAGCTCCACCTCCTGTCTTTTACTCAATGCCAAAGCCTCTTTTTATTTTATTTATATTTTTAATAAAAATGGTCAAACAGAAATGTGCGCTGCATTAATAAAATTAATAGTGCAGTAAAAATTAATTTGCTTTAACGCATTATGTTACAGCTGCATGATTCATATTAATGTACGTTGTTATAATGCGATCATGACTAGTGCAGTGCTTTCACCATTCAAGATTAGTAATAAACACCAATGCATATAATGTATATAATTGATAATATGCTGAAATATTGTTGTAAAATGAAATCTTTGTTAAAGAGTCAGTGTTTTTTCACCAAAGGAAATTTAATCAGTAGCATGACATGCTAAGAAGATGGGAAACAACAGCAGATTGATGATTAAATCTATGATATAAAAGCATTAACTGGCTTGCTACTTGGACATTAATTATAATAAACATTACTTGTAGTTCTAATCAGGTCAAAAAGGAAATGTTTCAATAATTAAAAAAACTTGCAAAATTTTTTTTTCTTCAGTCAGTCAAGCCAGTGAGAAAGAAATGTGCTGCTCTTAGAAAAGAGACCCCAAAGAGGGAGCATGTGGAGTGATGGGCACTTTGTGCAGCAACCTTTCCCATCATGCACCAGGAACCCGAAAGCAGAGGGATTGTAGCAGATATCAGATACAACTGCATTTTGCAGTTCTGCTCCTGTCTCGGTTTCAAAACTTGTCCCAAAATAACAAAAAGTAGGGGGAAAGAAATACATGTAGAGCTGTGACAGTCGGGTAAATTAGTGAGCGAACATCAGGTATTGCTAAACACGGACTGGCACTAGATGTTGTCTGGATCACATTATACAGTAGAATAGCCATTTTGCAAATCTATTTACAAAGAAGTTCTGTTTATTAATCTTGTTTGTTAGAACATATATTTCAGTATAAGCACATTGAGTTTTAGAAGCTGTTCTTTTGTCCTTATTATTCCTCATCCCTCTTTCTCTGCCCACTCATGCACACCTTTCCCCTGTGTATGTGTCTCGCTTTACTTTCCTTGCCCTTCTCATCCCCCTCCTCTCTTTCTCTCTCAGTGCCATGTCCCCCTGTAGAGCATGTTCTCCTGGGAAGCTGACTGGTGATAATGAGGACTCAATCTCTGTAGAATGGCAAAAAAAAAAACCCCAGTTAGACAGACAGACAGTGTCAACAGTGGCAGGAGACATCACTCTCCACTCGCAGGGGGGAAAGCCGAGGAGAGGAGAGGAAGCGACAGAGAGGGCTGAGTGTTGCAGGAAAGAAGCGAGCTAAAGAGTGTTGACTCGGGGAGAAAGGGGGGAATGGAAGCGAGGCGCTCTGCAGGTGTTTGGCTAGCATATTCATGAAGCGCTTAACCACAGGAACAGCGTCTGTTCTGGTGCATCTGGACCGAAAACACCCTTCCGTTCCTCCTTTGGAGACTTGACTGATCTCCGGAGGATTCGCTCACTCAGTGTGAGCTTGACCCACTTCTGGGCCTCATTACTTATGCACACTCCGGTTTTCCATGTTACTTTTTGTGTGCGTCCCTTCTAACCCGAGACCTTTGTTGTTGTTGTTTTTTTGGGGGTTTTTTTTTCCCCCCTCCATCTCTTTCTTTCCCTGCATCTGTCTCCGCCCCCTGACTCGAGTGCTCACGCATTCATTCCCTCCATGTCTCCTAATTCTCCCCCCATTCCTGTCTCGCTCTTTGTCATTTTCCCCCTCTGTATATTTCTCTCTTTTTCTTTCTCTCTCTCTCTCTCTCTCTCTCTCTCTCTCTCTCTCTCCCTCCCTGTCTCCCCCCCTTCATCAGCCGTGTGATTTGAGAATAGCAGTAATCAGACTAGCCCCAGGAGCCCCCATTACCGGCACACAGGGCCGTTCCCTTGCCATTGTCAGTCTCCACTATTCACACACATACACAGGCAATCGTGCACACACACACACACACACACACACACACACACACACACACACACCCTTCCTCAAGACACGCCTCTTTCAGCCCTCGGCTCCCCGCCGAACATATCAGGCCACTCCAACTCTCTTCTTTCAGCTACTTCTGCCTGATCGAAAGCTCATCTTTCACCCACTTTTGACTATAGCACCATTTATATGAGGCTTTTCTCCAGGGAGAATCACTAAGCCTTTATTCGTATTCATCTCTCTCTTTCTCGCCGTATAGCTCATTTCCTCTTAGCTAGTGCTCCCGCTGCTTTAAAAAGTGGAGTAAAAAGAGGACAGAAGGAAAAGTGACAGGGAGCAAGGCACATTTTCATGCTTCCTTTTATTAATGTTGGAATGTGAGTCTCTGGCTGCAGTTATTTGAATTTGATTTGGTCTGTCACTCGTGTGCAACCTCGTTCTTGCCAATGTACATTGGCATTACACCCATATATGCTATCTAACTAACAGTAACGGATGCATACTATATATGTATGTGTGTGTCATACAGTCTGACACTGACCACAACAGTAACACACGCCTTTACGTCTCCATTCCACGCTGCATTGACAAACGAGTGTCCCAAAAATAGTCCTTGTGAAATTGCTAACATTTTGCAGATACTCAGAAACCTACTCATTATGTTCCAGCTCTAATCCTTCCCCTCATGGACAGAGCTTTTAATCCTCAACGTGCACCATGGCTCCGCAGAAGACGTATGGGCAGTGCTGTTTCCTGTGTCTGTCCTGAGAACCCTTGTGCCTGTGCCAGGTGCACTTCTCCAACAAACAGGAAATTCAAACTGTGGTTATCTGTGTTTGCCAGAGACCTACCTCAGTCGACTGCCCATGGGCGGTTTAATAGAAGTAAGCGCACATTCCGTTTTCTTTTTATTGGTGCACTCTGGGATCCGACACCAAACTACGCCACGTTAAATGATTACAAGCCTGCTAAAATGCACACACTTCATTTTTTGCGGCTTCAGAACGAGTCAGAAATGACTGAGGTCTGAAAGACGGAAAAAGTTTGTTCATTCTTGTTCATCACCTGAATATCGAACGTGATTCTTCATTGAAAAGCGTTTTAGACTTGAACCAAGCTCAGACGTAATGGTCTGGATTGTGGATGCAAACCTCAATCTCTTAAAAAGAAAGGGAAAGAGAGAGACAGAGACAGAGATAGCCGAGGACAGAGACAGACAGCCACAGGGGGTCAGGAATGGCCCCTTCACTTCAGTGGCTGTGTCTCCATAATTGCTGCTTATGGAGGGCTCCCCTCAGGGCGACGTGCTGCTCATCAGTCTCCGCCGCTTGGTGACACACGCACCAACATCTCCAGGGCATCATGTGCCACCCTGACAGAAAGTTAATCTGACAGCAAGCCTGCCCACTGAGGAACGTGGTGGATTTTAAGAGTGTTTTTGCTCGGCCCTTCCTTGTTCTCGTGCTCGCTCAATGTCCATCATTTCCTTCCCTCGTGCATCTCCTTGTGGCCAGGTAAAAAAGACAGTGTGCCGGTGTCATTCGTAATGGACCAAATAGCTGCGGCAGGTGAAGGCTGCTGCAGTAAATGGCTCTAATGTGCACCTCTGAGACCGGCACTCTGGACAGGAATGGTGTTTTGTTGTAATCTAGGACTGGTTTCCTCTATTCAGCCTCGAGATTCTTGAAGCCTGCGGACATGACCAAACCAAAACCAGCTTATCTCTCTCACTCCATCTCAGTCTCACTTCCTGCTCTGTGTCTTTGTCTTTCTCTTTCCGTCTCTCTCTCTCTCTCTCTCTCTCTCTCTCTCTCCCTCTCCACCCGAGGCTGAATGCAGTAGTGGGTATTAACTATCAGGCTGTAGCAGTGAGGTCGATCACCGAGGTCAGATACGATACTCCACGCTTTAATATGGCTCTCTATTTATGATTCATACGAAGGGAGAAGAATGCAGCTGGGAGTGGAAGATGAAGGGGTCAGCGGGTCCAACTTGAAGACAGCAAGCGCAAGAGTGAAAATACTTTATAATTCCATACCAAACTACGCCTTAAGACTTTCTGCGAAATGAATATTGTGTCATCAGTTCCATAAATTGTTCTCTCTTATGTCTCCCTATCCGTCTCTATTTTTGGCTGTCTCAGCCCCCTTTTATATATATAGTTATTTGTGGTTTTTTTTTTTTTTTTTTATATATATATAATACTCATTAAAGTACTGGAGACCGTGGTGTAAAATATTAAAACATTTGTGTGAGTAGAATATTAAACACCCGGAAAACTTTGAATAAAAAAAAACAAAAAAACAAAAAGCGATATATTATTATTTCACAGGAGCAGCCCTAAATTTAAAAACGCTAAAATTATATATTACGTTATGGAACGATCCAATTAGCACATACCCACAGTAGGCCACACACCAGGCTTGCTTTTACTCACGGGGCATGTGTTTGTTTTGTCATTAGCAAAGTGGTTGAAACTCCAGCCAGGTCTCTGCTTATGGTGTCTGCCTGGAGATATGCCCCACAGCACTGATCTGAAAATAGCCATGTACTTTTCCCTGGTCAAGCACATCATACAGCTTTAAAAATCGTTTTCCATCTCAGGACTGCAGGCCTCTGTCCCAGCTACATTCTTACTCATACCAAGCTGCTCATTTGTTCTAAAAAAATATATATATACTGTGTATATATATATTATAATGTATTCAGAATCGGGCACTGTTGCAATGTTGTCAAGTACACAAATATCATAATGTATTTTGTGTGCTGAGTATTGTTGTTTTTTTTTTCCTACCACTGCCAGGCCTCTTCACTAAATTCAGTTAATTTTTTTTTTTCTTCTCCAGCTTCATTAAAACAGCACAGCACATACACTACATGGACAAAAGTATTGGAACACCTGACATATGTGGTTCTTTTCCCAAACTGTTGCCACACAATACAGGATGTCTTTGGATGCTTTAGCATTGAATTTCCTCTTCACTTGAACTAGGAGACCCAAACCTGTTCCAGTATGACTGTGCACAAAACCAGCTTCATGAAGATCTAGTTTACATGGGTTAAAATGAAAGATCTTGAGTAGCCTGCTATTGAACTCTGACCTCCACTCTATTGAACAGCTTTGGGATGAATTGAAACGTTGACTGCACCCCAGGCTTCCTTACCCTGTATCAGTAGCTGATTTTACTAATATGCTGAGTGAAGACAAATCACAAGCGCGCATTACAGTTTCTTCGCAGAATAGGTTGCGGTTATTATATCAGCAAATGGGGAGTAAATGTGGAATAGGATGTTTAAAAAGCACATACAAATCTATCAGGTGTCCCCAAGCATTTGTGGATATAGTGCATTTATCAGAAGTCTAAAGTGTGATATTTTTTTTTTCTCACCTGATTCGTTATTTGCAATGCCAATTTCCTCAAAATATCATAACCCATTTAGCTAAGAGTTTCCTAATACCACGTCATCTGGTGGTTTCTGACTTGATTTGTCCGATTCTGTGCAAAATCTCCGCTCCTAACACATAATTTTATACAGACTACCAGGTAACCCATAGTTCGTCGTAACCGAAGAGCCCACAATCCATTGCTTTTTAAAATAACACGTAAAATGCTAAGAGACTTTCTTCATGCAGAGCGAGCAAAAGCCTTGCGAATGAGTGACCCAGGAAAGGAAAAATTTGTGCAGGTCTTTCATCAGTGTGCTGAATTAATATCAGACTGTTAGAAAAGTGACCTCGACATGAATGAGCCTGTGTGAGCGGCCTTGGTCACTGTGAGAAGCTTGGAGATGTGGGAGCCAGGGGCAAATGGAAATGCATGTAAATGTGGTGTGTGTGTGAGTAGGAAGGATCACTAGTTCTGGATCAGAGTGGCAGGGATGTGCAGGTGGGTGCACATCAGAAGCCCCCTCACCCATCTATCTCCCCTGCTCCCTAATTCTGTCTCTGTGTCTTCCTCTCGCTCTCTCTCTCGCTCTCTCTCGCTCGCTCTCTCTCGCTCTCACTTCAAATGATAAAAGCTTGTTTTATACAAAGACTTCCTTTCAGCAGCTAGACAGTGGCTTCACAGAGAACACTTATCGTCAAATTCTCTTTCTCTCTGTCTCTCTCTCTCTCTCCTCACACACTCCCTTTTATATTCTATAGATGCACCATATGTGCCATATCCACTTGAGAAAGTGAAATTGTTTCCTTTTTTCTTTTTTGGGATCATAGTGCTGTTTATCTAGTAGACACGTATAGAGTGCTATGCAGAACAGTAATCTCTTTCAAAGCATCGTCCACTTCTACATCATGGACTTTAATCTTTAAAGGTGATAAAGTAATCATGGCCTGCCCATATGGGAAAGAAAACATCACAGATGTTTGTGCAAACAGCTGAAAAGATGACAAAAACTACCTTTTATACTGGAAGAAAAAGAAAAAAAAAAAGAATTTTTTTTTTTTTTTTTTTTTTTTAAAATATTGTACTGTATATAAGTGTGAACTGCTAGGAAATACCTAATTGGGTAGAATAAAAAGTAATAAAGCTTTTTTCAAAACAAACAAAAAAAAATCAGAAACTCAAGTATATATAACTGAAAGTTAGATTTCAGTTAGATTTTTCACACTATTGACTTTTTAAATAGACCAAAAATAATAACAATAATAAAACATTAAGTGGAAAATGACATTGGACAAAGGTGTAAAATGTTGTGCAGCGATGTAATACAAGTCTCACAGATTTTATTTATTTTTGGCTATTTAATGTTTTTCTTGCTATTAAATGAACAGTCTCACGTTTAGTTTTCTTTGGCCCTAAGCATGCTGCACTCATCAAGTAATAGTGAGGAGAGCTGAGGGAGAGAGAATGAGCACACCCTAATTAATCAGCTCATTTAGAGCCAAGACCACTGTTATTATAATAACAGGCTCGGCTGTTGTCCTTTTCAAAACGCTGCGGCAAAGCAGTTTGGAGGTGTTAGTAGTCGGGTCAAGCCTTTTTTATTCGCTTGGTTCAGCCAAGCACATAAGTGTGGATTCATTGAAGCATGAGAAAGTCTTGAGTTGCTATGCTTCTCAGCTAGTTTGTATCGAGGGTAATTGATCCCACTGTCCAAATGTAAATTTCCAATTTTGATCTAAAACCAACTGTCTACAATCGCCTGTGAGTCATCTGTCATTCTTCTGTAAAATGAGCGTAAAACTCAATTGAAATATATATGTTTTTCATCTAACATGAAAGTAAACTAATTTTGCACCTGTGGTTGTGCAGGATAGGTACAGCTATAGCTATTTATTTCAATTCATATTAAATTGATTCAGCTCCAGTAAGCGTCTGTCAATTGTAACCTAAATGTGCTATTACAGTTTTTCTCGAATCATCCTTAATATTTGCACACCAGTAAGTGCATTTCTCAAAACAATGAGTACAAACAGCACAACACATTAGATTTCTTCTCAAAAGTAGGTATTTGTGTCAATGAACATGTCATTCCCATCAGAATAACAAGTGCTTTTGGTATTGTTCACAAACAAGATCGTCAAAATGTCATTTTGTCAGTATGAAGTGCACAGTTTCAGTATTAACTATGGTTTGGATTTCAAAGGTTGAAAATGCACAAGGCTGAATTTTTTTCTGTACAGCATCTATGAATTTTAACAGCACAAATGTATTTACTTGATTGCATATTTGATTTTTATTGATTGCAAGAGACTGGACAGGATTCACCCTTTTACTGTACTGTATTGTTCGTTCGTTTCTTGGTTGTTCATCCATTTTCAGAAATTGTAATTCTGTGTTTTGCTCTGTCTGTAAACGCTGAAGATGCCCTAATTTTAGAGAACTAGTTGATCATTGGTTGATCTGATGCTGTTCACTCACCTACATTAGTAAAATTCTAGATTCATCTGCACAATTCATCAATTCAAGACAGTTACAAAAAAAAGTTTAATGAAAAATTAAGCTTAACAGATGATGACTGGTTTAACCATTTTGCATTCGATGACTTATGCAATGAACTGATGCCCAGATGTTTCGGGGGTTAAGACTATTTATGTGAAACCAGTATATTTTAATCAAATGACATAAACAACTGATAATGTAGGAACCAGCAGACACTTGTACACAGTCGATTAAATTAATGTACCAAAGCGTTCGCAATTTGACACTGAAGTGTGAGAGTGAGTAAGAGAGAGAGAATTGGGATGATAATCATTCACACACATATTGCAATTAACCTATGACAGTACAGGATATTCACTTTTTAAATGTCAGACATTATTAAGTCATTAGGAGGAAGCTGATGTGCCAGGTACACTGAAAAAAAAATGTGCATGCTCATCAGAAATTACCTCTGCAGTGACCATCACAGTGCTGTAGTAATTACCTATGTAGAGGCTATGTACTCATGAACACTCAATTGGCAGTTTAGATTTGCATTCCTTAGATATAGCATATTAGCTATAATACAACATCTATGGAACGGACAGGTTTGCTACAGTTCCTTATTATTGTCTTAATAACAAACTTAATAATGTTTTCTCCCTCTATCTTTATTGTATGTCCTTTGTGTCTCCAGGGGACACTACACAGAGGATGAGATCAACCCAGTATCCGACCCCTGCGGAGCTGGACGCTTATGCTAAGAAAGTAGCCAACAGCCCGCTGACCATTAAAATATTTCCAAACAGCGTCAAGGTCCCACAGCGCAACCACGTGCGCCGCACCGTCAACGGATTGGACGCGGGTGGTGCACGCTACAGTCCCTATCCCCCCTCACAGTCTGCGGCCAAGGCCGGCCTACTGGCCATCGTCAAGGCGCCCATCACCAAGGGCATTATCAAGGACTTCACCGGTACACGTGTGACGATGAGTGCCCCTGGAAGTGGGTATGGTCCGGCACCAAGCACTTTAACCCTTCAGCATGCACCACAGCCGCTTCAGAGACCCCCACAACATCAGCAAGCTCTCCCACAGCACAGTCAGAGTCTCCAGCCCCTCCAGCAGCAACAGCAACACCAACACCAGGGACTTGGGCATCACATGCCCTCAGCAATGCCCCAACACCCACAGGGCATGAGCAGGACACAGCCTCTTTCCCACCCCCCTCCTCTTGGCCACCCAGGTCCACAGCCTCCTCCTGCACTCTTGCTTCAGCAACAGCAGCACCTCCAACAGCCCCCTCCGGGCCTGCAGGGTGGCGCTAGGAAACTCACGGATGCCGATGCCCCTCCAAATGTGACTGTTTCTACCTCAACCATTCCTCTCTCAATGGCTGGCACCCTGCACCAGGGCCGCCAGGCTGATCTGAGCACCATTGTGCATCAGATTAACCAGTTCTGCCAGTCTCGGGCCCAGGGCGCCGGGGCCACATCCATGTGTGAGGGCCAAATCGCTAACCCAAGCCCCATCAGCCGGAACTTGCTCATCAATGCCAGCTCCCGGGTGGCCATGCACAGTGGGCATTCCTGCGCTTTACCTCCAGGCCTCGGACACTCTACTTGCACCATTGGAGCACCAGATAAATCGTTAGGCACTGGAGTGCCTCTGCACAACATGGGTGCCATAAACAGGATGGCTGTGTATCACAACGATTTGAAGCAGCAGCATCTGCAGCACCAACAGAACCCGCAACAGCATCCAATTTGCCACCAACAGCATCAGCAGATGATGTCATGGAACCAGCATCAGCTCGCCCACCTGCAGCATGTCTCAGATGGGGTCGGGCACTCCTGCAAAACCGCTCCTCGGGACCCAGGCTTTCCTTGTAAAGGCATGAACTACCCACCAGAGCTGTGTGTAGGGCAGCCTTATACCCTTAAACCCCCCATGGATAAGCCAACACCTTCACCTCCAGTTGTCAACAACACCATGCCACCTGGCACCGTTGCACACTACGCTAACGGCCAGTACTACCACCAGGTGCCTGTGTGGGGTAGTATTCTCCCAACACCCAACAGCGACAGTTCCGGCTCACAGGAATTGCCTGCACCCTTCCATGGCAATGGATCAGGCGGTACCAACCATACCCCAGGGGTGGACTGCGCCCCCACGGGAGGAACGGCACACTATCGACCGGCAGGAGTGGCAGTGGGACAGGGAGCCGCAGTGGGGCAGACTAATCTGATGCAAACGGCAGATTACATGGGAGGGGACTTCCAGACGCCCTGCTTCCGAGATCAAAATCTGGGCTTGATGGGGAAGATGCCCAGGCCTCCCCCCATGGCTCACGGCCAGCACCCAGGGTACAGATAAGCTCCGGCACAGGCTCTGCTTACCACATCTGTCTGTTTCAGATAGCCACACAAAATCATTTACTCTGCTTTGTCTTAAAAAATTACTTAATACGAGGAAAATCATTACAACACATTAGTTCACATTAACAATTCAGACAGCAAACAGAAAGTGATCACTGAAAACTGAAAAATGTTTAACAAAAGCAGTGTTTTCACAATTTTCTTTTTCATTTTAATCGTCATTCTTGCAAGTGATCAATTTTTTAAAGGATTAAACCTATTTAATTTTGATTGCCGGTTTCACCCCAGATCACTGTGTGATATATCTTCTAGGCATAGAAATACAGTCTGAAAGATGAAACGATGTCCTTCAAACATCGTGAATGGCCGATTTTATAATTTTTTTGCCAAGGTTTTTGGTTCAGTAAGTTGAAAAACCTCACTAATGCACTGTTCAGGAAAATATTTCATTCTCTTTTTTTATTTCAGAGTTTGTTCGACATCCCTGGATTTTTTTTTTTCCACTAAATTGTTCAAGACGATATCAATTTTGTTCAGAGGGCTTCATCCTCTTCTCTACAATAATTTATTACTCTGTGAATGGGATGCTAGTTTGTAATCGACACCAATGATCTTGACAGGATAATATATATATCAGTGAAGTTCTATCAGCCGCATATCAAGCCACTTAGTCTGGCCAGAATTAAAATAATCGGAAGCATAATTTATGTATCACTAACAGTCGAATGAGCTGCGACAAATCAGGTGGCTTAACTGATGTCTTAACTCCTTTAGATTAATGAAGTAGGCAGCATGATTGTGAAGTTTTATTTTCTTAAGAAGCCAATGTGGGTTGAATTAGAAAGGGAAAAAATAAACCTGCAAGAAGATATTGAGCTTCAAGGGGTGCTGTTGTACTTCTGCTTGATTTTCTTAAGATATGAAAATTTACTTGAATCATAGAGATGGGGTGTTCTCTTGTTAGATGGTTTGTAATAAAGTTAGCAGGACTAATCTTACTACTGCAGATTGTGGATTGTAGATTGTCACTAATATAATTTAGAGACTAACTACGAACCAAATTGAGATTATTCGATCTGACCTTTTCCTCGTGTGTCTCTTGAGATAACTTCAGTTTAGGAGTTGCTACTGATGCTCTATTGACATGTGCTTGAATAGACCAAATTGATCACTTGCAAGATCGCTTGTGGGTAAATCAAGGAGGACTTTAAGTCAAAGGTGAAACAGCAGATGAATTATTTTATTGTACACTGGCTAATCTGCTATACTACTGTAACTTTTAAGAAGTGTAATGACTGTGTGAATGTTGGATGGTTTGAGTGGGGATGGTTTTAATGGGCGGGTGTGTCTGGTTTTAGGTGTATGTGTGTTGGTTGGTTGGTGGATTCGCCATCACCCACTCTTTGCTTGCCTCCCTCTGGAACAGCCCTTATAAAGCCTTAAGTATTTGGTCCTTGGACTTTCCTTTGAAAACAAGCATGGTTATTATGAAACCTATAATATTGATAATTATGGAAACGACTTCAAAAAGACTATAAAGGAACAGCAATTTTTTCCTTGTTTATTTTTATTAACTAAAGCTTTTGTTGAATAGAAGAGCAATTCCTTAGGATTACTTTGCAACAAAAACAAAGAAAAAAAGAATAATATTTTATTGTAATTATGTTTTATAGCTGTGTGTAGTTCTGGGCTGTAACAAAAAAATCTTTTTATTCCAAGTTTCAAAGCTTCAGTTTTGCAATTTGTGACTATTTATAATTATAAACTTGATTTTATTTTCTTCTTATTTAAATAATTTTTTTTTTGTTTTTTTTTTTTGTTTTTTTTTTGCTATAGCTGTGAAATGAAGAGTCTACAGTAGAAGACCTTTCTCATATCTGTCACTCTGTGGCTGTGGAGTGAATGAGCGAAAAACTAGAGTGTGTGTGGAGAGTTGTGCTACTCTTTTTGTAATATTGTAATAATAAAATAAAGTTCTAATTTATGCTTTGAAACCTGCCTTCTCCTTCTTCTAAAATCAACACTTTTGATTTCTCAAAATATTTTTTGAAGCCGTGTTCCAGACAGCACCTGTGCAGGAAATGTGATTCTGCTTCTGGCCAAATTCTGCACGTGGCTTTCAAGTGCGATTTCGTATTTTTTTTTCTCATATAATACGAGCTGACTTGTGACAACTGATGCACAAAATCCCGTGCTTCACTGCACTGAAAAAACAGTTGGAAATGCGTGTGATGACGCTCAGGCGCAGTGTGTGTGTAAGCAGCTGTGGGTTCTTGTTAGTGACACCATGAAAGACATTCACAAGGATTATGAGTACGCTGCTCTTGAGTCGGACAGGAAGTTCTCATATGAGGATCAGAAGTGTCCAGCTGTCCTAAAACCAACATTGTATGAGTTTTAATATATTTCTTAGAACTTCGAACACATTGAATTTTATATTATATATATATAATTTAAGTAATTCAGCTGGTAGGTTGTTCCAAAACATCTTGGTGAACTTACCACACATTTTCGTGGATGTATGCCGTCTCAAATCCTTCCGTCACTTCATGTAATCCGAGTCTCGATTATGTTGAGATCAGCCCAAAACTATTACTTCCAGGACTCCTTGCTCTTCTCCACACTGAAGATAGTTCTTAATGACATTGGCTGTATGTTTGAGATCATTGCCCTGCTGCAGAATAACTTTGGGGCCAATCAAGTGCCTCCTTGATGGTACCACATGATAAGTTTCTGTCTGTATTTCTCAGCATTGAGGACACCAATAATCCTGACCAAATCTTCAACTAATTTTGCAGAAATTCAGCTTGAAACTGGCAAGGAACCACCACCATGCTTCACTGTTGCCTGCAGATGCTCATTATTGCACTAATTGTGCTGCTCTCCTCCAGCTACAGCCAAATATTTCTGCACCCCAGTTATGTTTTTGTGCATAGTTGAGTCCCTTAACCTTGTTTCCATTGTGAAGGTCTGGCTTTTTTGCCGTTAATTCTACCATGAAGAGAATTTCTGGCCAGACTTTTTCAAGCAGTAAACGGGTGTACCTGTGTCCCACTAGACCTTTGCAGATTGCAGCACTGCTGGACATCATCTGATGTCAAAGGGAAGTAAGAATAATGTGTCTTTTATTCACTGCATTATGTTTCTTGGCTGACCACTGCATCTACAGTTCTCAACATTGCCCATTTGTTTGTGCTGCTTCAGTATAGCTTGAACAGCACATCTTGAAACCCCAGTCTGTTTTGAAATCTTTGCCTGGAAGAGACCTTGCTGATGCAGTATAACCACCTTGTGTTTTTTTGCTGTGCTCAGTCTTGCAATGGTGTATGACCTATGACATGAGGGTGTCTTACACATTCTCACCTCAGTAGCAGAGTCTGGCTGTTCCTCACCCGGTTTTAAGCCTCGTACAAATCTGTTTCTGTTTTCTTCAAAGTTTGCAGAAGTAAGAACAGAAAGCCAAAGGGTAGTCACACCAAATATTGATTTGATTTGGGTTTCCCTTCCGTTCATTTACTTTACATTTTTTTAATTGATAATGATAAATTATTAAAACTAAGAGTACCACAGTACTAGCTGATACTATTTTCATGTTTTATTCCTCTTATACCACAGCAACTTATCAAAAAGCATGGTTTCATTAATAAATGAATAGCATGTACAACATACACCACACTTAGTTCAGACGTTCCAGCTTCACACTTTAACCCCTCTTCATGTTTCAGCTTTTGAGGTTACAAGAACAAGCTTAACAAGAAGTCCTTTCACCTGCTTTCTCTGAATCTTGTGGTGGAAACCTCTGACTCTTTCGGCATGTCTATAAGCCTTGATGTTTTAGAAATTAATCAACACCTGACCAATGCATGCTGAGAAATCAAGTGCACTGTGAACCATGAAATATCATGTTCTTTAAGAGTCGTGCACCATTTTAATTTTCTAAAGGAAACTTGAAAAACACTAAATTCAAATGACTAGGGTGGAGGGGAAACAGCGCTCTCTCTCTCTCTCTCTCTCTCTCTCTCTCTCTCTCGTTCTTTCTTTCTTTCTTTCTCGGGCTACTTTTAGCCTCGCTGCCTCATGCACCACGACAGCTGGCGTACAAATGGATGAACTGCGTCAATTTGAGTCAATAGGGCCGTAAATCAAAGCCCCGTCGCAGCAGGAAATAGCGCAGACTGGGGCAGCTCTGAAAAAGTCCAGGTTGGGGCATGTTGGAGCCGTCTGAAGCGAATGGAAATGGGAATTGCATAAAAAGGGCACAGCGGGACAGCCGGGTGAAGCTCAGTGTGAGTGATATCGACCAGGCATATCTAAACCAAATATGTGTAAAAGTCAATTATACATGCAAAAGCATGAATTAAGTGCATACTAAAGCAAGATGGAATAGATAAATAAAACAGACTGGGCATAATAGCAGGGAATAAAAATAATTCAGACATTACAGGATCTCATGCACAGGTGCAGTCCATGAATGTCGGAGTTGTTTGCAGGTGCACGCTGTTTTCTTTCTGCTTATTTCTGAAAAATTTCTAAAATGCAAACTTTATTCAGGGTCATTGAGACTCAGTCACTTAGAGGAATCTGGGTAGTCAGTTCCACTACTCCACCTACTGTGGCACCACTGAACATGCGGAAAATATTGATAATTTACAATGAGGTTCATGGCAAAGATTTGTTACTTATAAATTTCAGCAGCAAAACACTCAGACTAATATAAAATCATGAATGAAGTAAATCAAATAAGGAATAACAATATTTATTGGAAGACAAAGATTATTGAACTTTAAAATGACGTGGTGGCTCTTTTGCAGTTTTCGTAATTGAGGTTCCATCAGTTACATTACCCTAGGTTATATCCATATAATATATCCATATGCTGCATATTTAGTCATGCACGAAACAAAAGCTAACACGTGTTGTAATTGGCATGTTTACAAATCTCTGTGCATGTGCGTTAATTTACAGTATACTGATTCCAGGGTTTTTTTTTTTTTTTTTTTTTTTCTCTTTCTCAAAACAGCATGCCTATGTTGCATTAGTATCTTCAAATATCTTGCTTTGTTACCTTGGTAACATGACACACCATTACATAAAGTGTGTTGAAGATACAGTAATTAAGGCAGGAAATAAGAAACTGTTACAGGAAAAAATAAAACTTGGTTGTAGCTATAAAAAAAAAACATTGTTTTTTTTATTTATTTTTTTTATTTTAGTGAAACATTATGGCATTTATTATACGAGTCAAATTCACACTTAAAGATTGTCGTCCTACACATAATTTCCAGTTTAGATCATGTAGGTAGATGATGTAGGTTTCTTGTAAATGTTTGCTTCTAAAAAAAAAAATGAAAGGAGGTCACACAAACCATGTGAAATGTCTAGCCACATCTGCAAGATAGCACGGTGGGTGCAATGGCAGCCAGGAAACTGATTAACAAATGTGTCATATCACAGCAGCCCAGAAAGACAAATAACTTTAAAAGCACCTATTATATTGTCTTAAATCCTGGCTTTTACAGTGTATTGAGCAAAGCTGTTCCATCATACCACATGAGGGCAGCATAACCAAGCAAGCGATGAGGTCTTCAATATCCAAGACCATATTGCCATTCAAGACAATATTTGACATATTTATATTAACTTACCTTTAAATTGACCAAAGATGTGGCTTACCCTCGTCAATGCAAATTTGAAGCATCACCAAGCATACACAACTCCCTTTCACTAGGTACCCACAAGGAACAAATTCTACCGAATTATAAATGTAATCATACTGTAACCTGGCAGGCTGTTATATTTCATGCAATTCTAATACTTTAATGAGCACTTTTTCCTTTTTTGACTGCCTCATTCCAACTAAAGCTGTTCGATTAGAGTGCATATGTGCTTCTTCTGTTTTGAAGCAAAAAAAACAACAACTAAGTCGGTGTAACAGTCTGTTGATTTATGATTGTTGATGACATGTTGATTTAACTCAAATAAATAGCATTGCTTATAAAAGAGAAAGACTCCTGTTTCACTGGTTGGTTGTAAAGATTATAGACTGGATTTGGTCTGTGAGCTGCTAGTTGCTGACCTCTACAGGCTACTTTTATTAGTGATTGAGTATAGAAAATATAATCAGTAATGTTACACGAATTGGACACCTGACTTTTCTGGCCATATGTGGACGTTAACACAAACCTAGAGGCAAAAAATTGTATAGGATGTCTTTGGATGTGCAAGCGTTGTTAGCATTAACGTTACCCTTTCTTTCGAACTAGAAGTTCTAAATCTGTTCCAGCATGACAATGCCCTTGTGCACAAAGCCAGTTCCATGAAGATATGGTTTTATTATAAGATATGGATTTGGAATGGCCTGCTATAGAGCTCTGACACTATTGAGATTATATTAGAATGCTGACTGCACCCCAAAGCTCTTCACCATACATTAGTTCTTGACTTTACAAACACCCTTGTCACTGAATGACCACAAATCTCCACAAACACATTCCAAAGTTTAGTGGAACATCAACTCTGAAGATTGGAGGTTATTATAACAGCAGATGGGGAATAAATGTTTAAAAAGCACATATGAATCTTAGAGTCAGGTGTTCACATACTTGTCTATATAATGTATTTATTTAGTACTGTTTGCATGAGATTATGCCATGTGCAAATGACTGAGTGCTCTTAGGAAACTTAAGCCTCCATTAACAATTTACATTTATTCCAAACAAGCACACTTGCATGCAGTCCTTGCATATATTTTCCCAGATGTGTTACTCTGGGCTGGATGCCAGAGGTATTGTCTCCTGGATTATACGTGTGTTGGGTCTCCGGCGACTGATGTCGCGTAGGAACCTGCGCCGAGTGGACTCTGCAGACAGTGATAAACGTCATATTTTTCAACCAGTTTGAATTTGTCAATATTATTAGTATAGATGGATTTTGACCTCACCACATGTAGACAAGTAGCACCAGAGATGTTTTTCTTTTTCTTTTTATTTTTTATGTTGATTACCTCTTTGATGTACAGGTTGGATTGGATTGTTGCATTCCCCAGGATCTTCACTGATGATGCCCAGGTTGCGGTTCCATTTTTTCCAATTGACTTCTTCCACTCTGCAAAAGACACAAATGCACCAGTTACTGGGTTGGTGATAATCAATTTACCAAATAACTATGGTGATAATCAATTTACCAAATAACTATATTATGGTTGGAGACATTATGCTGAGTGTACTGTCAATTCAAAGCAATCAGTTGATTGTTCCAAATGTTTCTACACAGGAAAGAATAAAATCAAATTTAAGTCCGGGTACAAAGGTAATTCCAAAGAGGTTTTTTCAACTGTCACTTCTGTATCTGTAAAAATGGTTTAGTGGGGATGTATATTTTTACACAGTGTTATATAATCTGAACTGAAATATAATCAAATTACTTGAGAGGACTTTTTATTATAAAAATATATTTTATCCTTTATTATAGTTGGTTTAACTCAAATATATATTTTTTATGCATGTCTCAATGTTTTAAATAGTTAGTTTTCTGAGATTCCTTTTAGAATTTACATTATTTGAGTATTGTAGAATTAAATTTAATGTAATTTTATTCATACCTTTTAATGCCACTGTATTGATATAATGTTGAACACAATGACCATCACTTTTGCTTGATTGAATTCATATAACTTTTAACCTTTAAATCTATTTTTAAGTATTATTATTGCATTAGGAACAAAATGAGACGAGTATTCACTTCATTTCTTCTTACATTTAAACTCTGTTACTTCAGGAATCATTACATTGAACTGAAAAACCATCCTTAAATGTACCAGTGCTACACAAGTGTTACACAATCCCACATCCAAACTTCCCCCTAGCTACAAAGATTGTTTCTTTAACCTGATACACCAGCGCCAGTCCTCCTCTTTTTTGCCCAGGTTCCTCCTTACTCCTGAACGCAACTTCGTCTTCAGACAGCACACATATCTCTCCAGATCCAAAATGGTGATGGCACGCTGAAAATGCACACATTATTGAACAAATATATTTTTAACAAATCTTTAAATATAACGTTATAAAATTTCATGGAGGTGCCAATAATTTAAATTTACCTGTAGTTTCCAGATACTGGTGCTTTCCTTTGACATCTTCTCCACAGTTTTGCTCATCAGAGCAATCAGCATGTTCAACAGCAGAATATAAGTGAGCACAATGTAGCTTATGAGCAGCACAAAAAACACATGTTTATACTCATACTGCTCGGTGAACTCTAGGTCACCCATGCCTATAGTGAACTTAAACAGTTCCAGAGTGGTGAAGGCGATGGTTTTATAGGTGGGCTTTTTGCAGTCTTTTCCCTCTTTCGGATCTTCTGTAAAGAAAGAGCGTCCACTCTTGTCCTTAACCGTGCTGTTATTCAGTTTTGACTCCTCAGATTCTTCAGTGTCACCTTTGAGTAGAGTCACCACAGCTGTTTGGAGAGCAAAAGAGAAAAAAATGCTTCATTGACTGGGCTAACCTTTTGTGGACCGGAGAATGGCAATTGTGTGAACAATACCTGCTGAAAATCCAAAGAGGAAGACCACGTAGACGAAAAGGAAGCGAAGGATGTCACTAAGGATCATCTAGTAAACAGATTGGAAGTCTTGAATTAGAATAATTTTACATTAAAGTGAAATGTTTTACTCAGGGAATGTTAACTTTATCAAAACAAAAACAACTTACCCTCTGAATCATAACGCTGTAGATGCCCATGTGCCGTGTTCCTCTGGAGAAGTAGAGCAGATTAACCCAGCACAGAGCCACACTGAGTACCAGGAAGGCAAGATACTCCTGCTTCCCAGCAAAATACAGCCCCACACAGAGCAGAAAGAACACAGCCTGTAATAAACTGCAGTTCCAAAGGAGATTAAAAATATGCAGCATGTACAGTAAAAAAAAAAAATAATAATAAAATGTCTACACTCCACTGCATTTCTTTTTTGTGATGTAAAAAATTTAAACTGCAATTTCATCCAGCTTTAATGTGTTAAAGCAACAACAAAATTTCATTTCAATAAATTATTTGCATGATTTTGCACACCCTTTATCATGAGGCAATAATTATCATCAGTGAAATGATTTTCGTTAACCCAGCCATTAGGGAGGCACAAGCCAGTGCACTCTTAGTGCCGGTCCCAAGCCCGGGTAAATGGGGAGGGTTGCGTTAGGAAGGGCATCCAGCGTAAAACATGTGCCAAATCAAATATGCGGATCACAAATGAGAATTTCATACCGGATCGGTTGAGGCCCGGGTTAACAACGACCGCCACAGGTATCGTTAGCCGACAGGGTACCGGTGGAAATTGGGCTACTGTTGGCCGAAGGAGGAGAAGGAGAGGAGGAAGACGTCTACAGAGACGGCAGGAAAAGGAGAAGTGGAGGAGAGTGGAGGTTCGGGTTGGTACTTTAAATGTTGGTACTATGACGGGTAAAGGGAGAGAGATAGCTGATATGATGGAGAGGAGAAAGGTAGATATGTTGTGTGTTCAGGAGACCAAGTGGAAAGGGAGTAAGGCCAGGAACCTTGGAGGTGGGTTCAAACTGTTCTATCATGGTGTGGATGGAAAGAGAAATGGTGTAGGGGTGATTCTGAAGGAAGAGTACAGTAAGAGTGTAGTGGAGGTGAAGAGAGTTTCTGATGGGTGATGAACGTGAAGCTGGAAGTTGAAGGGATGATGATAAATGTCATCAGTGCCTATGCTCCACAAGTTGGCTGTGAGATGGAGGAGAAGGAAAGATTCTGGAGTGAATTAGATGAAGTGGTAGATGGTGTACCTAGGAAAGAACGATTGGTGATTGGGGCAGACTTTAATGGGCATGTTGGTGAAGGGAACAGAGGTGATGAGGAGGTGATGGGCAGATGGTGGTGGATTTTGCTAAAAGGATGGAAATGGCAGTGGTGAACACTTATTTTAAGAAGAAGGAGGATCATAGGGTGACCTATAAGAGTGGAGGAAGGTGCACACAGGTGGACTATGTTCTATGCAGGAGATGCAACCTGAAGGAGATTGGAGACTGTAAGGTGTTGGCAGGGGACAGTGTAGCTAGACAGCATCGGATGGTGGTCTGTAGGATGGTTTTGGAGGTGAAGAAGAAGAGAAGGAGAGTGAGGACTGAAAGAAGAATAAGATGGTGGAAACTGAAGGAGGAAGACTGTAGTGTGAGGTTCAGGGAAGAGGTCAGACAGGGGCTCGGTGGTGGTGAAGAGGTGTTGGGTGATTGGGAAACTACTGCAGGAGTGATGAGGGAGGCAGCTAGAAAAGTACTTGGTTTGACATCTGGAAATAGAAAGGAAGACAAGGAGACGTGGTGGTGGAATGAGGAAGTGCAGGAGAGCATAAGGAGAAAGAGGTTGGCAAAACAGAAGTGGGATAGACAGAGTGATGAGAAAAGTAGGCAGGAGTGCAAGGAGATACGGCAGCAGGTAAAGAGGGATGTGGCGAAAGCCAAGGAAAAGGCATATGAGGAGCTGTATGAGAGGTTGGACACTAAGGAAGGAGAAAAGGATTTATACCGATTGGCCAGGCAGAGGTACTGAGCTGGGAAGGATGTGCTGCAGGTTAGAGCAATAAAGGATGGAGAGGGAAATGTGTTGACTAGTGAGGAGAGTGTGTTGAGAAGATGGAGGGAGTATTTTGAGCAGCTGATGAATGAGGAAAATCAGAGAGAGAAAAGGTTGGAGCTGTAGAAGCATGGAGATGTTTAGGAGAGATGGCAGTGGAGTTTTTAACCAGATTGTTTAACAAGATTCTGGAAGGTGGGAGGATGCCTGAGGAATGGAGAAGGAGTGTGCTGGTACCGATCTTTAAGCATAAGAGAGATGTGCAGACCTGCAGTAACTACAGGGGAATTAAGTTGATCAGTCACACCATGAAGTTATGGGAAAGAGTAGTGGAAGCCAGGCTGAGAGAAGAGGTGACCATCTGTGAGCAACAGTATGGCTTCATGCCGAGGAAGAGCACCACAGATGCCTTATTTGATTTGAGAAAGTTGATGGAGAAGTATAGAGAAGGACAGAAGGAATTGCATTGTGTATTTGTGGATTTAGAGAAAGCGTACGACAGGGTGCCGAGAGAGGAGCTGTGGTACTGTATAAGGAAGTCAGGTGTGTCAGAGAAGTATGTGAGGGTGGTGCAGGACATGTATGAGGACAGTGTGACAGTAGTGAAGTGTGCAGTAGGAACGACAGACTGGTTCAGGGTGAGGGTTGGACTACATCAAGGATCGGCCCTGAGCCCTTTCCTGTTTGCAGTGTTGATGGACAGGTTGACGGACGAGGTCAGACAGGAGTCTCCCTGGACTATGATGTTTGCGGATGATATTGTGATTTGTGGTGAGAGTAGTGAGCAGGTTGAGAAGAGCCTGGAGAGGTGGAGATATGCGCTGGAGAGAAGGGGAATGAAAGTCAGTAGGAGTAAGACAGAGTACATGTGTGTGAATGAGAGGGAGGGCAGTGGAGTGGTGCGGTTGCAGGGAGAAGAGGTGGAGAAGGTGGAGGAGTTTAGGTACCTGGGGTCAACAGTGCAAAGTAATGGAGAGTGTGTTAGAGAAGTAAAGAAAAGAGTGCAGGCAGGGTGGAGTGGGTGGAGAAGAGTGACAGGAGTGATTTGTGATAGTAGGGTATCTGCAAGAATGAAAGGGAAAGTTTATAGGACTGTGGTGAGACCTGCGATGTTGTATGGATTAGAGACAGTGGCATTGAGTAGAAGACAGGAGGTGGAGCTGGAGGTAGCAGAGCTGAAGATGTTAAGGTTTTCGTTGGGAGTGACGAGGATGGACAAGATTAGAAATGAGTTTATTAGAGGGACAGCACATGTAGGATGTTTTGGTGACAAGGTGAGGGAGGTGAGATTGAGATGGTTTGGACATGTGCAGAGGAGGGACATGTTATATTGGTAGAAAAATGCTGAGGATGGAGCCACCAGGTAGGAGGAAAAGAGGAAGGCCAAGGAGGAGGTTCATGGATGTGGTGAGGGAAGACATGCAGGTAGTTGGTGTGAAAGAGGCAGATGTAGAGGACAGGGTGGTATGGAGACGGATGATCCGCTGTGGCGACCCCTAATGGGAACAGCCGAAAGAAGAAGAAGAAGAAGTGAAATGATTTTCGTTCTAAATAAAGCTCAGCCGTTTGTCAAAATGTGTGTATTTCTTCTTTGTTTCATGTAAATGCTGAAGCCGTAGTCCACAAAGAAATGCGATTACAAATCATGGCTTTATAAATTTATCATGGAACACCATTAAAGTTATCATAAAAAATTAAGAGAACATGACGCACCAGTGACATCGCTAAAAAAAAAACGTGATGTGCATAAAATCTTTTTAAAAAAGACAAAACTTTTCAGGAATGCTGCCAAGACACTGACTACAACATTTAAGCAAATGCAGGGAATTTGCCAAATATTAGTCAGCCAATGCATGCAACAAAAATCTCTCCTTTTCCTCCTTAGTAGGCAGAAGAGCATTCTCACATAAAATGTGATAAAAAGTGTTATGGTCTGACGAGACCGCCTCAAAAAATTGAATCTTCTGGGCACAATTTTGAATGATTTTTAGTGCGAAAACATGACCGCTTATTACCCAAAGTACACCACAACTACAGTAAAGCATGGTGGTGGGGGCATCATAGCATGAGGCTTTTTCTCTTTTTGCTGGGACTTGGGCTCTAGTCAAGACAAAGGGACTCTTGGATATCTACAATCCATTTTATGAATCTATTTAGGCACAAATAGCCCTGAAAGACTCGCTGCTATTTACAAGCAAGTAATTTCCGTTACAAAGGATTAGTTCATGGATGTGCACACCTGTGATCATGTTTTTTTTTTCTTTTTTTTCATTACAGTTTGTTGTTTATTAAACCTCAATTGGATTGGTTGCTTAATCACATTTAGAGAGAAAGGAATATGTCATATTTGTCTTGGTTTAATTTCTCAAATACATGCAATGGTAATGGAGATGTTTAGAATGTTTATGTCCATTATAGTGATTCCCGATGTTTAAGAACAGGCAATAAGAATATATAAAATAAAATTTATCTCCTACTATATAATGTCCTATGTCAGTAGAACGTCATATGTTACGGTTGATATCCATCATTTATTTTCCACTGTCCAATATTTAAATTCACTGTAAATAATTTTTTTCAAACTTTCAAACACTTACAAAAGCAGCTCTGAATAGCCATCTACCAGCAGGGTTTTTACACTTGGCCGCTTTCTCTTTATATTCATCAGCTACAAGAAAGAATAAACACCATGTTAGGCACCATATTAGGTTTGTTAGAATAATTAATGATATCTATGTTTTAACCACAGTAAATTCTTACACACCACATGAACGAAGAAATAGAGTGATCCGATAGCCATGATGATCTGTCCGGCAAACAGTAAGTAGCCATCAGGAATTGTTTTCTCAACATTTTCCAATCTATATTTCCTGATTGGAAATGGGGGCTAGATTGACAAAAATAAAACGGAGGTTAGTTACAAATACTGAATTGATATTTGTCATGCATAAGTAGTGGATAAAAAAAATATATATATATATATTTATTTTTAATATTTATCCAAAATAGCTGTGGTCTCGACTCACTTCTCCTTCTTCGCGGTAATAGCAAACGATGGTGAAGATGGTGAGATACACGAGATAAGCAATAAACTTGAACAGGAATATCCGGTGGGCAAATCTGTTCCATTTGTCTTCCAGGAGTTTATTAAGTGGCTCAATTTGGAGCATTTCGAGACGATTCTGAAACAACAGGCAACAGTATCAACAGCTTTGTTCAGGGAACCTGGATGTTTGCACAGCATGCTCTATTTATAGTCTAATTATAATTGGCTTGAGGCTAAGGACTACATTATTTTCAAACCAATTAGCAGTCAGTTACTCAGAGGAATGCATAAATAAATCATAAAAATGTACAATATTGTAAGTGCACATGTAATTCCATTTACTGTAGGGTAATTTTTTCTTACAGGGATTTCTGTGCCATAAACAATTATCTCCAGAACAGAGTTTGGCTCGTAGGTGTCGAGAGAGTGCAGGTCGTATAGTGAAGCATACACCGGGCCATATGCCCACTCAGTGAACTTTCGGGACAGATACCTGCACTCTTCCTGCTGGAATTCACGATGCAGAATATGCTCAATCAACTGCAGGAAATAAAAAAAAGAAAAGAAAGAACCTGCTGATCTTTGGGGATTTTCATGTGCAACAGTTACTGGAGTTTATACAGAATGATGAGAAAAAACACCCAGTGAATAGAAGTTTTAAAGAGGAAATTTCCGAAATTATATAATGTTGTTATGAAAGGCTACCAAATAAAAACTGTGGTAAGCAGAAAAGTACTTTCGAAAACTGGTTTTGGTTCTACTCCTGTCAGGCAAGAACAGGAATATGAACCTACAATAGGCCAGACTGAAATTGGGAAAAAATAAGGTCACATTTGTCTTCATTCGCCCTGTTAAGGTGGGTACCTACACCCTTAGAAGTCTCACCTTTACTTCAGTCAATAATCTTACATGGATTCTGTAAATTTGTATCTAAGAACTGCTGCTGTATTCATAATGACTGGTCCGCAGTATGTGACCTGAGATACCTAGTCACGTTGCTCATTGCTGCACTGATCTTTCATCAGTCATACTATCACTGCCTGCCTATAGATCAATCACTATGGATGTTGCTTTGTGAATGTGTATCAAATTGAATCGTCAAAGTACAGATAACTTTACATGTGAAAACACTGCAGGACAGGATGGAGTGAAGCCTTATCATTCAGAAATAAATCAAAGTGTGATATGCAATGTTTTCAAAATGTGTAGTGGCTGCATTAGTGTAGAAAACCCCGAAAGGGGAAGAGTGTCTCAAGTACAGTCATGTGCAGTTGCCACTCTGCCTTTGTATAAAATGTTCCAGTTATTTTTGCTGATAGCATACTAGACGAAAAACATCACAAGACTGAATAGAATGAATAAGCCATTTGAAATCAGGAACCACCTAAATAAATATAGAATTGTTCAAGACTTGAAAAAATGAATCAGTGTTCCTTAAGCCACACCTAGATTCCATTTACCCAGACCACTTCCTCTTTTCCATCTCCTAACACAGTTAAAAATTAAAATACATTGAAAAATCACACATTCATGATATACCACATTCAATACAGAAACGTCAGAAACTTCTTACACCAATTTTTCCTAGCTTTGCAGCCAGCTTGATGGAAGTCAGTCCCTGATTGTTCTCAATGTCCTCCAGCTTCTGCTTTTGGGGATTTTTAGCGCCATCCTTGGTAAGAATGTAGTCATACATGGAAATGACAAAGTCTGTATTTTCAGGGCTGTCATCAGCCACCATAACAAGAGCGTGGAGAACCGTGTTGCCCAGAGTATCTGTACGCCGTAGCTCTGCTTTTCCAATCAGCAAGTCCACTATGTCTTTCTGATTAGTACATGCTGCCAGAGAAAGCGGAAGCTCCCCTAAAGAAATAGGTTTAAAATCTCTTACTGAACATGTCAAAGGCAAAACATTTTTGATTAAGCTACAAAGATATGCTGAATGGATTTTTATTTCCTCACCATTACCTACCAAAGTAGAAACATGTTTCACTAAGTGGCTGAAAGAATGTCCCACAAGCCAATGCATGGACGTTAGCCCCCTTCTGAATGAGCAGCTCAACATAACGCTTGTTTCTTCTCTCAATGGCTATATGAAGCGCTGTCTGTCCTGCATCAATCACATAAAAAAAAAAAAAAACACTTTATTAGGTAACTATTGCTAAACAACTACACACATGTGAAGGTAGATCAATTCAACATGCACCACAAACACCTTCCCATATTCTTTAAAGAGAGTGTAAAAGATGTCTACAAACAGCTAATGGTACTCTAAGTAGCAATGTAACAATGATGGCATAACCCTCATATCAGACCAACACTTACTGTGGAAATGTGGTACTTACTGTTAACTCATGCATAGACAGTCTGATGGAAGTCTGAATTGTACTAAAGTATATATTTAAATGCAAGAATGTGGTAAAAAAAAAAATAAAAAATTACGGTCTAGAGATGTATTTAGGAGGCTTAACCAGGGGGGTTGGGGGTAAGCATAAAGTGTTGCAGTAGACTAGGGACAGCCTTACAGTATGGCCTTTCTTCTTACACTGAGATGGGCTTATTTGTTGAAAGCAGAATGGAGGAACCCGATCTCACCAAGCACTTTTGGCATGAATTGGAAGTACATATACTTAGGAGTCACTATCTATATTATTTGCACTTTATTGGTATACAATTACAGCACCTGACCATATATTATTTAGGCAGTGGACCTTTCTCAGTGCGGCTATGTAACATATTGTATAATAAAGGTATAGATACTGTATAAGGTAGAAACTTAAATTTGGTAATGTCCTGTTTGTTTCAGACAATTCAAACAAGTTAAAACCTTCATACCTTCATAGTAGTCATCTGTATATGCCGCATTTACTAACTTATCCAGATATCCCATTCTCTCTGCGATACCCAGCAAGTGCTCCACTGTTTTGTTTTCTCCATTTTTCAGGTTTAGCAGAGCCTTCATCAGAGCTGTCTTCCCGTTGGGTCGATCTGACGGACATGAAACATAATAATCCTGTTGCTCCCATGTTCCTCAACTATAAATGGTGTAATGAGTTTGTATACAGATGCAGAATATGGAGTTTTACACATAGTTCTTACATTCACTGTTTGTCAGCTTCTTGTTTGTTTTACACAAATACTCTTCCAATCCCTGAAGCCTGTTGATGTCACCACTGGACACAGCATCGAAAAGCCTCTTGATGTCAAACCTCTCTTGCTGATCTGGCTCGGTTTTTATCCCTTGTACTTCACTGTGAAAAGAACAAAAACTTTGTTGTTCACATACGTTATTTAAGGATGTGATATTGACCCCCGTCCCATATGCATAATGCATAAAAAATTATCACAAGATAACAAAAAACGAACTAGAACTCACGCATGCAAATGTGTGCAAATAATATTTAGTGCTAAATACACAACACAATAGCGCAAGATACCCAGTGACACTGCAACACTAACCAGCAAAATGAACGAGTGCAAATCGAATTGTCCATATGATAACACATACTGTACTGTATATAATGCTGGTGGTTCAGCAGCATTTATTTGTGCAGATATTTCATTGAAGGTGAAACTGATTGTGTGTGTGTTTGTGTGTGTGTGTGTGTGTGTGTGTGTCTGTGTGTGTGTGTGTGTGTGTGTGTGTGTGTGTG
>JAAIIK010000041.1:4850816-4862877 GCA_014706435.1 Silurus glanis | reverse complement strand
TGTGTGTGTGTGTGAGAGAGAGAGAGTGTGTGTATGTGTGTGTGAGAGTGTGTGTGTGTGTGTGTGTGTCAGTCCAGTCAACTTGTACTGAGGAGTCGATGGCTTGTTAACAGAAACTGTTACACAGTCAGGTCGTCAAGGCCTGCATGATTTGCTACTTGTCTACTGTTTTGTAGCTAGAATTATGCTGGAATTCAGTGTAGTTATTGTGTGTACAAGGTTCTATCACTGGTTCCTCTTTAACATTTATCTGGTAAATGTACAATATCATCTGTCAGTCTATCAGTAATTTTATTTCAAGCCACTTGGCAGCCAAGCATACAAACTTGCTTGTCCAGTGAAGAAATATTTTATTATTAATTTACTTGTAGGTATATAATAAGCATATATCTGGCACTTACTTAGAAAATTCCAGCTTGATTCGGATTGGGCAAGAAAAATCACCATGGTCCTCAAGGAGGTCAGTGTCCATCGGTGCTTTAGTCTTTCCATAAGCTTGGCGATCCTTTTTTGTTGCTTTGGCCTTATTTCCCTCCTCAATTGTCTCCAAAGAAAAAGACTCCATATTTTCCTTTGTCACCTTTAGTGTTTCAATTCTGAGTAACAAAAAGAAGGGTTAGATCCATCACTAGCGTTAAGATGTAAACATTTAAATCTTAGAATTGTTATTTAGTCAAACAGTAAATTTTAAACAATATTCATTTTCATTATCACCTCTAGGTCAGATTAGTTAGTCCAAATATTTTACTGTATAAGACATCTGCTTCTTGTTAGGCAAATTTAATTTGCCTAAGTATAATAAATATTATCATTACAGTTTTTCTCAACTGCTTTCAGTCATTTCTCACAACAGAACTGCATTTCTCAAAACTACTCGTTCCACCGTCAGATCCTGTTGTCAGTTTTTCACATCATATCAGCAATGTCTTGTTGTTTTCATCAAATTGCAATTGCTTTTGGACAACATGCAAATGGTTCTGTACATCTGTCAGCTGCTTTTGACAATTCTTGTTGCTTTTGTCCTGCTGTGCAAAATAACTTGTCCTGGTTCTCAGTTGAAATGTCACAACCACCGAACCAATTAGTCTTTTTCTCAGGTTGGAAGTCTGTACTATCAAAATGAGTGAACATGTTCTCAGAATTGTATGTCTGTACAGATTTCTACAAATTGTGAGTACATGTTTGTTAAGAAATATGTCCAGAATTGAGAAATTGCTCTCAGGTGAGTCTTCACCTTCGTTAACGAAGAGAAACATGTGCAACTTCATATACTTGGATGAGGCTGGCTTCAACCTGGCCAAAGGCAGAAGGCGTGGTAGAAATCTAATCGGCCAGAGAGCTACTGTTGATGTCCCAGGCCAACGTGGAGGAAACATCACTATGTGTGCTGCTATTTCAGACCAAGGTGTGCTAGCTCATATTCCTATTATGGGACCGTACAACACACAGCATCTCCTTACATTCTCAGACAATCTCTATAGAAATGTCATTCCTGAAGATGAGAGGGACCTCAATCGAGATGATCTACCAAAGTATGTAGTAATTTGTGACAATGTCAGTTTCCATCACTCTGACAACATCAGGCAGTGGTTTGTCCACCACCGCAGGATGCTGATTAAATTCCTTCCACCCTACTCCCCGTTCCTGAACCCAATTGAAGAGTTTTTCTCGGCTTGGAGGTGGAAGGTTTATGATCATCAGCCACATTCGCGGATGACATCGCTGGCTGCCATGGATGCAGCATGTGAGGACATCTCAGCAGATGCATGCAGAGGCTGGATTAGGCACTCAAGAAGATTCTTTCCACCGTGCATAGCAAGGGAAAATATATGTTGTGATGTGGATGAGAATCTGTGGCCCAACACACAGGACCGACATGACGCATAGGAAAACTGCCACGTAATTTTACCTTTACCTTCTGTTGTACATGTATAGTTTTTCCCACTTTGTCTTTTTCAGGTTTCCATTTGTCGGTAAATAGCCTATGTGTAGTTTCCTTTGTTTTCTGTATGTAAGTACCACTATTGACAGTACAGTAAAAATGTGAATACAGTCTGATCTTTTGTTTCGATTCTTCCATATACTGTTACGTGGGTCGATATTGATTGGTTAGATGAGGTTAAATGGAATCAATCAGAAAAATTATCTATTCATACCATGTAAATTACTGTAACACCTGGTTGATGCACAATGGTTTGCAAGAGTAACTTCTTTTTTTTTTACCAGAGGGACACTGTAAATTATGACACACACCAGTACGGTAATTTAGTGGTTTCTAGTCATCAAAACCTGACTTGAGTATAATTTAAATAACTAAAACTGAGTATGATGTTCTACTGACAACATGACTAATAATTTTGCCTGTTACGTTCACATTGTTGAAAAAATGACATGGGATTCTGCTGCCTCTGACACAATGATTGATGAAAAAACACGCTTTTGCACGACAGACAAAGCATTTTGAGCAGGTGACGCGTATTTTCCGGTTATCCACTATGTTGTGCGGTTTGTACGTGTTGTTTTGAGAAATGCACTTGGAGATCTGCAAACTTCAATTCTGATCTGAGAAATGACTGAAAGCAGTTGAGAAAAACTGTAAAGAGGAAGCTCTTCCCATAGTAAAGACAGAAAGTGTGAGGCAGTAAAGATGTCCCAATTTTAAATCCCAAAGCATTGGTTTAGAAAGTTTGAACCCTTAACCATCTTCTTGTGATGATCTACTCTATATGACCCGTGAGGAACATCATCTACTTCTTCTTTCGACTTCTCCCATTAGGGGTTGCCACAGCGGATCATTCATCTCCATACCCTCCTGTCCTCTACATCTGTCTCTTTCAAACCAACTACCTGCATGTCTTCCCTCACCACATCCATAGACCGCCTTCTTGGCCTTCCTCTTTTCCTCCTTCATGGCGGCTCCATCCTCAGCATCCTATCTCAAGCTAACCTCCCTCACCTTGTCTCCAAAACGTCCTACATGCGCTGTCCCTCTAATAAACTCCTTTCTAATCCTGTCCATCCTCGTCACTCCCAACGAAAACCTCAAAATCTGTGGCAATGTATACCAATCTTTTCATGAGACTTTTCAAAAGTTAGCATGAATTGTTCATAGAGCATACCCAGTGACTGAGAATGCCTGTGTATAACCTGTGACACATAAAGCTTTTAATTCTAATAGCAAATAGACACTGGTTAGCAAATTTGAATGTTCATATTATGATTTTAAATATGTTCAAATGTATTAAAATGATTTTGCAGTATCAAGTGGTTTTATTCATTCATTGACCTCATGCTAATAAACATGTCTGTTTATATAAGATGCTATGTTGCTAACTTGTAAATGGCCTGTCAATTGGCAGTGTATTAATCTGATTACTGAATCGGTTACAACGGAAAGGTGAAAAAGTAGTTTAACTAGCAAGATACATTATATGAGCAAAAGTACTGGGACACCTGGCTTCCCCTACCATATGTGGTTCGTCCCTAAACTGTTACCATTAAATAAAAACACATAGTTGTATAGAATGCTTTTGGTTGCAGTAAAATACATTTTCCCTAGGAGACCCAAACCTGTTCCAGCATGACAATGCCCCTGCGAACAAAGTGAGCTTCATGGAGATATGGTTTACATGGGTTGGAGTAGAAGATCTTGAGTGGTCTACTTTATAGAGAGTTTTGAACTCAATCCCACTGAACACCTTTTCGATAAATTGGAGCACTGACTGCACCCCAGGCTTCCTTAACCTACATCAGTTTATAACTTTACTAAAGTACAGTAGCTGAAAATCTGATCTTTTACTAAACATAATTTCACAATATGAATCTGAAATTGTTTGAAATTGTAGAGATTGGAACAGTGTCGGCATGCATCCTGCTTTATATTGGCTGTTAGAAGGAAAATTTTATTATATTTTTATATTATTATATTTTGATATAGATTGCTTATTTGGTATTTTTTCTCTAAATTCCTAAGGTTTAGGACTGTTCTTCTCAGTAAGTGGTATTTTTACTAATTAAATGTTAAAAAAGTTTTCCTTTCTTAAACCAATTGCTCGATAAGTTAGAATTAGTCTTCTTTACACAAAGCCATGAACACAATCCCACTGAACACTTTGGGATGAACTAGAACCGTGAGTGCATTTTAGACACCTCCTCAGACAATATCAGTTCCTGATTTCACTTGCAGCTCTTATAGCTGAATAATCACAAATGCCCACAACCAGGCTACAAAATGTCTAAAGCCTAGTCTAATGTCTAAAGCCCAGTCTAAAGCCTTCCCAGAAAAGTGGAGGTTATTACAACAACATATTGTGAACTAAGTCTGGAGATCTTCAAAACCACATAGCACAATCTGTTGGAAAATCTTCCCGCAAGAGTGGAGATTATTTTAACAGCAAAAAGGAACTAAATGTGGAATGAGAGGTTCGAAACACACATAGAAACTCAATGTGAGACCAGGTTTTTCCCAATGTGATCAGAAATTCACACAACCACACTCTAAAATCTTGTTTAAAGCCTTCTGAAAAGAGTAGAGGTTATTACAAAGCAAAGTGTGAACTAAATTTACATGCGCATATGAGTGTACTGGTCAGGTGTCTACAAGTAATATCATGTAGATGTGATTTTTGGAATTGTATTTAAGGTTTTAGATAACAATATGAACTGTGCCACAAAATAATAATAATAATAATAATAATAATAATAATAATAATAATATATATTTTTTTATACTGGAGAGATAAACACCTTTTGTCTGTATTAGAGTCCTTTTGGTTGTGATGTTTTTATGATGGCAGAGCCTGTGACCGTTAAAACCATAGCATATGATAAACATTGTTATTATATTCATAAACATTTTTTTAACCAGCCCTTAACTGCTCAGCTCCATAATGGGATTATATATTATTTCATTATAATAAATTTGCTTAATAATTCTTGCTTGAAATCATCTTGCTGCCAAATGAATATGTACATCTGCCATAAGCAAACTTTGATGTCAAAACAGCTACAGAGATAGTGGTAGAGATTGTTGTGGGCACTATCCAGCCTGAGCTGAATGATTAATTATTAATCTCTCCTTATGCTGCTGTTACATTATCCACGTGATGGCATTAGCCAGAATCCTTTACTGTTTCATGTTTCAAGTCCCTGAAAAGCCGCCTTTGTAACAAACAAATCAAAACTGTAACACCAACCAAATGTGTGAGAGCATAAAGCGGAAAGATGGGTTCAGGGTGCAGGCATGCTAACAACATTACTTATCTACTTATCTTTCACATCATATTATCGATCGACTATAAACAGATCTCTGTATCGCTGGGGTGTGGCAGTTGTTTGTTCTGCAGGTTATTGTGTTGTTGTTTAAAGAAGAAAAAAAAAGGTCTTAAAATTTGTAAATGATATATATAAAATATGCAAATCAATTACAACAACATTTCCAGTGATAAATAAATAATTATTTACAAACTGCATAATCCAATGGCAAAATGTAATAATTCTGGGTTTAACGCTTGGGAAAGATTCATGTGAAAGACAATGAAACATCAATAAAAAAAAGACTAAATTACAGATAATCCTTGCTGAAGGTTAAATACCTCAGATGAGTAGTGATAAGAGAAAATTGTACTTACCAGACCTTCACTTAAATATCCAACCTGCCCTGAAGTTTAATTGAATTTGATTCCCTACTGTATTAATAGCTTTTATTTCATTACAGCATCTTTACCCGTGCAACTCAGACTTCGCCTTCTGCTGCAAATGAAGCAGAGGAGGAAATGATCGCTTGCAAGTATCAGAGCAAGAAAGAGTCAGAGAGCAAAAGAGAGAGAGAGAAAGAGGAAGAGAGTGAGTATGTATGACTTCCTGGTCCATCCCAGATGTAAGAAAATCCCAAAGAGACCCCTAAACTCATTTAGGATTGATTCAGGCCTTCCTAATTTTCTGCGCCTCACCACAAAATTGCTGTCTGGGTTTAAAATGGTGAATTTTGCATTGTTATGATAAAATATATCTACAAATAAAGCAGTCTTGTTCTTATTACACAAAAATTGTGTTGTGTGACTGTTATACCAGGTTTTATTTTAGAATTTTTTTTCTCTCTGTGTGTCAAATCGATGCATGATATTTTGCACACACTCACACACACACACACACACACACACACACACACACACAGAGCTGGCAAAAACTATTTGCATCTGCTGACTTTTTGTATGTGGTTTGTCTTAGAGCGTGAATCACTACCCACTTCTGCACACTTATACATTGTGGGTAGGCACACACACACAAACAAATGTCAGAGCATAACTTCACATCATGTGATTTGGGGAAAAGAAACTGCACTAATTGAAACTGTTTTAGCAACGGCGAAAACATTATGTTTTACTCCATCTTGGAAAAGATTATTTGTGAACCATGGTGTACATTCTTTGCTTTGGAAATCCCAAATATATATAATAGAAAATGCTTGGTAGTAGTTTAATGCTAGAATTACTAAAGATCCTCGATGTGTGTGTGTGTGTGTGTGTGTGTGTGTGTATGGGTGTGTGTCTGTGTGTGTGTTTGTGTCTCTTTTCGAATGGGTTTATCAGTAGTGGATTCTGGGGCGTGTGGTTAGAGCGACCATGTTTGTAGGCTGCAGTGTCTAAGAAAAGAGTTTCTGGGCTTGACAAACAGACAACACACAGCAAAAATATATTAGCAAGTGAATATGTCCTGAATATGTGCAAATATATCTGAGATTTCATATTATCAGATCATTGAAAATCAAATATAAGCTGGTTTAAGGTGTTGTAACCTCATTTCAAGCTTTGCATTTTTTCTTCTAGCTGGTTCCAGGTTAGATTCAGGACCAAACCCAGGTCAGTGCTGGGTTGGGTTATGGCACGCTTGATTATTTTGGAGTATACTTTACTTCCACTTTTTGAAAAGGGATACAGTGTTGTGTCTGGAAGGATCAATCTAACACTGTTAGTTGGGTGTGTTCAGTGGGTTGTAGTAAGGGCTCGAGTTCTTCCACTCCAACCTTGTCAGACTTTGATTTACAGACCTCGCTTTTGGCACAGGGGTGTTGTCTTGCTCAAACAGAATAGGCTTTACCCCTTTGGGTCCACTAAAGGGACATCTTAATGCTACAGCATAAAAAGACACTCAATACAATTGTGTGCTTTTGACTTTGTGGCAGCAGGATGGGAAAGTACCACAGTCTGGTGTCCAAAAACCGTTGGCCATGTCGTGTACCTTTTCTGATTTTAAACTTCAGTGCATGGATTATATTTAATTCAATTCATTTTTTATTTGTATAGTTCTTTTAACAATGGACATTGTCTCAAAGCAGCTTTACACAAATAATGCGATGATAAAGAATGAACAAGATTGTTCTTTATAAGTGTAAGTTTGTCCCTAATGAGCAAGCTGGTGGTGGCTGTGGCAAGGAAAAAAGGTCCCCATGGCTTGCTCATCAAGGATAAATACACATTGTTCACCTTAACTGTTAGATTTTGTAAAGCTGCTTTAAGACAATGTCTGTTGTGAAAAGCGCTATAGAAATAAACTTGACTTGACTTGATTAAATCAGGAGTGTGTCCACCACTATGAGTGGGTTCTATAACTTCTTCTTCTTCTTCTTTTTTCGGCTGCTCCCATTAGGGGGCGCCACAGCGGATCATCCGTCGCCATACCACCCTGTCCTCTACATCTGCCTCTTTCACACCAACGACCTGCATGTCTTCCCTCACCACATCCATAAACCTCCTCCTTGGCCTTCCTCTTTTCCTCCTTCCTGGTGGCTCCATCCTCAACATTCTTCTACCAATATAACTCATGTCCCTCCTCTGCACATGTACAAACCATCTCAATCTCGCCTCCCTCACCTTCTCACCAAAATGTCCTACATGGGCTGTCCCTCTAATAAACTCATTTCTAAACCTGTCCATCATCGTCACTCCCAACGAAAACCTTAACATCTTCAGCTCTGCTACCTCCAGCTCCGCCTCCTGCCTTTTACTCAATGCCACTGTCTCTAATCCATACAACATCGCAGGTCTTACCACAGTCCTATAAACTTTCCCTTTCATTCTTGCAGATACTCTTCTATCACAAATTACTCCTGTTACTCTTCTCCACCCACTCCACCCTGCCTGCACTCTTTATTTTACTTCCCTAACACACTCTCTATTACTTTGCAAGTGGGTTCTATAACAATGTTATAGTCAAGTCAAGTTTATTTGTATAGCGCTTTTCACAACAGACATTGTCTCAAAGCAGCTTTACAGAAATCAACAGTCAAGGTGAATGGTGTGCATTTATCCCTGATAAACAAGCCGTGGCGACTGTGGCAAGGAAAAACTCCCTTAGATGTTATGAGGAAGAAACCTTGAGAGGAACCAGACTCAAAAGGGGAACCCATCCTCATTTGGGTGACATCAAGAGTTTGATCATAAATCTTTCAACAATACAGAACACTGGAGAGTGAGAACTAACATGAGTACTGGAGTATAAGATTATAAGTAAATGTTCTTTCTACAGTCTTTGGTATAAAAGTAGGAGCTACTGAGCTCAACATTTGTGATCATCACAGATCCAGCAACAGCTTTTCCATGCCAGAGCCTTTAAACACTCCAGGAGGTCCAATGTCAAAACTCCACACATGTAGTGGGATCCAATTGGCACTGGTACGTCTCTAGATGGTTCAGGATGTTTGCGAGTTCGACATCTACTTCTTTAAAGTCCATAATCTTCACGAGGTGGGACATGACTGGAGCTGGCCAAACCTCAGGAAGCCTCGGGATGGGGAGAGAAAGAGAAGCAGTGGAGAGCAATTAGCGTAGCTGCTGTTCATGATATTAACAGCACAAGTTGATAATGTGCATGTGATCAGATGTTCTGGAGCACAAGGTTATGATATGTGATGTGTGTTATGTGTAGGCTTTGCTAAAAAGATACGTTTTTAATCTGCACTTAAACTGGGTGAGTGTGTCTGAGCCCCGAACACTGTCAGGAAGACTATTCCAAAGTTTGGGAGCTAAATTTGAAAATGCTCTACCGCCTTTAGTGATCTTTGCTATTCTAGGAACTACTAGAAGCCCAGAGTTTTGAGATCTCAGGGAGCGTGATGGATTGTAGCGTGTTAAAAGACTGGAGAGATACATGGGAGCCAAACCATTTAGTGCTTTATAAGTGAGTAGCAGTAGTTTGTAGTCTATTCGAAACTTAACAGGAAGCCAATGTAGGGGCGATAAGATTGGGGTTATGTGATCATATTTTCTTGACCTAGTAAGAACTCTTGCTGCCGCATTCTGAACTAACTGAAGCTTGTTTATAGTGAGTTCTATAACATTCTGATTAATTCCTACTGAATCTAGAATGGGCACAATTGCTTTTTTAAGGAGACTTCCTGATTATCAAAATGAAAATTAAAGTCACCAACAATTAATGTTAATGTGTCTCATTATAGACACATTTGGGTTTATTCGTAAATAGAATCACAGAGGAAATTAATTGCAATAGTGTAAAAAATCAATGTATAGAAGCCACTAATGACATCAAGTAGCTTTCTGACCTGTGGTTGGTATACCAGGGGACGGAGGCACAGCCAAAGCTGGTAAACACATTTAGGTGTGATTTAGGTTTGGGTAGTGATGACAGGAAACTACTGCGGCTCCATCTTGTTATGTGATGAGGTGACCCACATGCTGTACCACTCACTTAACTTGAAATGGAAACTGGTATATAAACGCTATATTCAGCTGTCTCTATGACTTGGTTATGGAAATCTAAATTCCTACTACAAGATGGGCTCCAATTCAAAACACTAAAAGCTAAGCACACACTGCTTTGAGATAATGTGTTTTTTTATTCTAGTTATGAGGTATTGCAGTTAGAGCAGAGTTGGAGACCACAGGGCTGTAGGCCAAAGGTTCAGAAACATTTTACAAAAGAGAATTAAACATTTTCAGTCAGGAGTAAAAACATTCACAGATCCTCTAAAACATACACAGATCCTTTTATGATTGCAGCATAAAATAATTTCATGACTACAAATCTGAATGCTGTAAAATTACACAAATTGAGAACATATGTGTCAGCTATGTGTCATGGCATTAATGCACGGCATGGAGGCAAAGAAACACCTGCTGAAAATTAGAGGTGTTTGAAATCCAAAGCAAGACCAAATAGATATAATGGTCCTTTTTATTATTACATATTTTATATATGAATAATTTGATTTAGAATTCTGCCTGCCCCTAATCATACACAGAATTAAAAGAGTGTGCTATGATTAGAGAATTTATAAATTATAGATTACAGAATTTACAGATTTCAGATTACAGAATCTAAAATATTACATTAAAGTTTGTCAAATTAATTTTGTGCCTCTGCTCATTCAACAAATTTGTTACATTATAGTATATAACAGAGGTGGTCAAAATTTTCCTATGAAGGGCCAAAAATCAAACTTGATTGAGAGCCATGGACTGATTGTATTATACAAATGTTGCATTATATCAGACATTATATTAAAATAAAAAATAACAATTGCTGTGGTTAATGTTGTTTATGATAAATTAATAAACAAAGAAATAAACAGCATGACTCTGCAATCTGCCGAAGCAATGCAGTTTTGCTTTAACAGTTCTAGTTCAGTGAAGCAATCCAATTTATTGTACAACAGAGTTAATGCCTAATTTAGTTATTTATTGGCCTCTAATGAAAGACATGAAGCTGGTCCTTATTTTTCATAAGTTTTTCCAAAGTGCATGGTCCCCTGGTGGTCTAGTGTTTAGGATGCGGCGCTCTCACCGCTGCGGCTCAGGTTTGATCCCCGGTCAGGGAACCAACCCCAGCCATTAGGGTTGCACAAGCCAGTGCACTCTTAGTGCCGGTCCCAAGCCCGGATAAATGGGGAGGGTTGCGTTAGGAAGGGCATCCAGCGTAAAAACATGTGCCAAATCAAACATGCGGATGATCCGCTGTGGCGACCCCTAATGGGAGAAGCCGAAAGAAAGTTTTTTCCAAAGGGCATGGAAGGCCAAATCAAGGTCACCATAGACCAACTTTGGGAATCTCTGGTAAAAAGCCTTGAAATTGTATTTTGGTGTCAAGTTTTCACAAACTATATAGTATACATATACTGAAACTAACCGAGTAAAACTCACATGATGGTCCTGTTAATATGTAAAACCTACATAATGGAATAGCTAGCTGGGACATTTCCTCGCTAGACCACTAGAGTCCGCTCTTCTCAAAATGTTGGAACATTTCAGTCAATTCCTACTTGACCAACATCAAAAGCACACGGACTGTAACCAAGATGCAAAGTTTTAGTGTTTGCAGTGGTCAGCGTTCTATCTTAGTTTTTGATTTTTATTTTGGCTTTGCTTTTTTTTTTAACCCTAGTTCTTTTTTAAGGATTCGTAGCTTAAACATAATAAATGATCTTCCTGTAGTGGTCATGCTTTGATTAAGTTAAACTTGACCTAAACACTAGCAAAATCACTGACTTGCATATTTTTTTTTCCATGATTATGTATGTAACTATACCCAATAGTTTATTGTTATACTGCATTTCTGAATAATATTGTTGTTGTTTTTTTTACCACTGAAAGGTGAGAAAGACATGGCCTGTCACTGGTAAAACTTGTGGTAATTCGTTTATAATAACATCCTGATATGTTATGTTACTGTTGTGTTATGTTATGTTACAATATGTAACTGTTTTCTATAATATCAGCTCATAAACAGGATCATGTACAGCAGATTCTCCACATAATCTGAGACTAATAATACGAATATTTTATACATTTTTGATGTGGTGATGAGAAATTTATTCAGCACTTGTGTAAGGTGTCTCAGTTGTAAGCGCTTTGCAAGAATTAGGGTGCTTTGCAAAAGTTTGTAAAAACACAGAAATTCTTTCAGGACAAGAAGTTGCTTTCCAGTTTCCTGTTTTTTCTGTGTAATGATATTGAGAGAGAGAGAGAGAGAGAGAGAGAGAGAGCGAGAGAGAGAGTGTTTGTGTGTGTGTGTGTGTGTGTGTGTGTGTGTGTGTGTGTGTGTGTGT
>JAAIIK010000041.1:4804725-4843146 GCA_014706435.1 Silurus glanis | reverse complement strand
AATAATATATATATATATATATATATATATATATATATATATATATATATATATATATATACACTATATTGGCTTATTAGCTCAAATTCTGCAGAGTATATTTATTTTACCTCTATATCTGGGGTATAAACAACTATCTCAAGGACAGAGTTTGGCTTGTAGGTGTCGATAGAGTCCAGGTCATACAGCGACCCGTGCACTGGGCCATATACCCACTCTGTGAACTTTCGAGACAGATGCCTGCACTCTTCCTGCTGGAACTCACGATGCAGAATGTGATCAAGCAGCTTGAGAAAGAAAGACTTAGTAAATCAATAGAAGAAGAATAGCCTTTATTTGTCACATATACATTACAGCACGATAAAATTCGTTCTTCCCATATCCTAGCTAGTTTAGAGGCTGGGGTCAGAGCGCAGGGTCGGCCAGGATACGGCACCCCTGGAGCACAGAGGGTTAAGGGCCTTGCTCAAGGGCCCAAGAGTGGCAGCTTTGAGATACTGGGGCTTGAAACCCTGACCTTCCGATCAGTAAGCCAGCACTTTAACCACT
This sequence comes from Silurus glanis, assembly GCA_014706435.1. Taxonomy (NCBI): domain Eukaryota; kingdom Metazoa; phylum Chordata; class Actinopteri; order Siluriformes; family Siluridae; genus Silurus; species Silurus glanis. The sequence goes on along the minus strand of JAAIIK010000041.1, from coordinate 4,842,597 downwards.
GAGCTACCACTCCCAAACTGTTATATTTAGTTATGATTTTCTCAGCTCCATGCCAATCACTTGAATATTTTAACGTCAGTGTACATATACTGTCCACTATCTCACAAATTACCCGATCATGTTACAGTAGTGCAAAGCCTAAAAGCCTTGTAAAACATTGTACTTCTCTTAATCAAATCCGGCTTTCAAAAGCTTCTTAAAGTTTCCAGCACAGCTAATGCAGCATGCTTGACCAGATCAACTTTTTTTTTTTTACATGTCTTGCTCTTACCCTGATCTTTCCCAGCTTTGCAGCCAGCTTGATGGAAGTAAGTCCCTGATTGTTCTCAATGTCCTCCAGCTTCTCCTCGTAGGGATTCTTAGCAGCGTCCTTGGTAAGAATGAAGTCGTACATGGAAATGACAAAGTCAATATTTTCAGGGCTTTTATTGTCCACCAGCATCACAAGAGCATGGAGAACCGTGTTGCCCAGAGTGTCCTTTTGCCTCACATCTGCTTTATCCATTAGCAGGTCTACTATGTCGTTCTGATTAGTACATGCTGCCAGTGAAAGCGGAAGCTCCCCTGTAGAACAGGGTTTGGAATTTATGTCAAATGTTAAATATTATTGATTTATAACAAAGAAAACTTACAAAGGACTATGTTTGAACACATAATCAATGCGCTTTTATTTACCATTTGTATTATAGAATGGATTGGAAAAAAATGTCGATACTTACCAAAGTAGAAACTTTTTTTCTGTGGCTGAAAGAATTTCCCACAGGCCATTGCATGGACATTAGCCCCTTTCTGAATGAGCAGCTTGACATAATGCTTGTTTCTCCTCTCAATGGCTATATGGAGAGCTGTCTGTCCTGCACACAAAAACAACTTTATTAGTGTGTTACTAAAACACAACTATAACACACCTGGAAGAGTTAGAGAGTACCTCCAACACATGATCCCATGAGTCAAGACAAACACCTGTTCAAATGTACATACGTACCCAGCTCATCGTATATCAGTGCTTTGCTAATAGGAAAAAAATCCATGCATCAACATTCCAACAGAGGTCGTTACATTAACATGAAAAAAGATTGCACATAAATACAGTGGCACAGTTTTATATATATATATATATATATATATATATATACAAATGCCTTTTCTGCCCCTTTATCAGGCTAAGGCTACCTTTCAACATATAGTTTGAAAAAATATACACCCATTCTATGGTAGGTAGAACCTGAAATTTGGTAGTATTTGTATAGAAATGAACAATTGTTCAAATATTTGCACCTTTATAGTATGGATCTGTGCATTCTGCATTCACTAAATCCTGAAGATGATTCCTTCTCTCTGCAATGTCCAGCAAGTACTCCACTGTATCGTTGTGTCCATTTTGCAGGTTTAGCAGAGCCTTCATCAGGACTGTCTTCCCACTGTACATATCTGAGGGACATAGGACATAATAAAGCTCTTTCCACTATAATTCTATACTTTGTATTTGCATAAGATGTCTAGTGCAAATTCTGTGTGCAGAACCTTGGGGTTTACAGAATGTTCTTACAAGTTGTACTTGTCAGGCCCATGTTTCTTTTCTGCAGATACTCCTCCAGGCCCTCAAGCCTACTGACATCACCACTGGACACGTCATCATAAAGCCTCTCACGATTAAACCTCTCCGAAAGATCTGTTTCACGATTTATCCCTGAAATTTTGCTGCAGAAAGAAAAAACACAAAACTACTTACTCTCTATTTCCTACATTGTAATGAATCTAGGCATATAACTGTACATTTTAATGGAAGATATCCAGTGATATTATCGCAGTTTCTAGATTTCAAAAAGCTTTCCAATGATAAATCTATGAGTGTCAGACATTGTGTGCTGATCTGGTATACTTTCTGCCTGTTGTATTTTCCTGCAGACAAAACACATGTGAACTTTTAAATAATGGATGTATCGTTGACCTACACCATATTTATGATTTTCTATACATACAGTACAACTGTACAATTTACTGGACCACATCCACTCGATCTTTTCATTATCTTTCCATTATCTAAATTAATAGAAAAATAAATATCTATTATAAACTATATAATAGTTGTCTTATTCTATTATTTTATGTTTTATTATAATCAAAACACTTGATTTCATTTATCTGTTCTATTCTTTTTTTTTTTTCACTCATACTTTTTTATTCTATTGTGCCTTAGACCAGTCATAAAAAAACACTTTCATTCACTGTGTGTCATTTTGTGTATGGTTATTTATAGCACAAAATTGTTTTTTAATTTGGACATTCCATTTCAAATTTTATCCCCGGTGTTTAATGGGGTTGAGGTCATGGCTCTATACAAGGCATTCACGCCTGTGTTGTCTTCCAACCCGTATTCTAAAAAGCATTGTGTCTTGCATTATGATCGATTAGCACCTCTCACCTTATAGTTGTAAGAACTAGAAGCTCTTTTGGCTCACTTGTCAAACAAGTATGGACACCTTTGGTTATTAAAAAGGTGGTATGGTACATTACTACTGTACTTTGGTTAATAACAAACACAGGCATTTTACTCACTCAGCAGAACTCAGGTTAAATCGGATTTGGGGACGGACATGACCACGGTCCTCATGAAGATCAGTGTCCATTGGTGTTTTGGACTTTCCAGTTACATGTTTTCTAATTTCTTTGTCCTTTTTCCTCTCCTCATCTGTCCTGTCATCAATCTCCAAAGAAAAGGGTTTCATAGGTTTCAATTTGTCGTTCTTTTTGAGTGCCATAGCTCTGGGTAAAAATGAAGCATTCATTTTCAGCATATAACTTATAATGGAAAGAAGAAATATTACAAATGATAAAGTCACGATTATTTCTATTCTCCGGGTTTGTCATAACCATAATGAAGGGAGTCATATCTCATCTAGCTTACAAATAAATTAAATTTGAACACTTGTGTAAAATGTTTGTGGACACCTGACCATAAAATTTACATTTACATTTACGGCATTTAGCAGATGCCCTTGTCTAGAGCGACGTATAAAGTATGTGCTTTTTGGACATACCATTCCACCTTTAGTCCTCATTTGCTGTATTTACATCCCAAAAGCTTTATAACAGGTCACAAAAGGTCTCCACTTCAATCCATATAAACCATATCTTCAAGGAGCTGGCTTTGTGCACAGGGACATTGTCATACTAGAACAGGTTTGAGATTAAGTGAGGTCCAAGTTTAAATAAAGGTAAAATTTTATGCTATCTATAAAAGTGTGTGCCTTCAACTTTGTGATAACAATTTGGGAAAGAATTACATATGGCTGGAGAGATCAGGCATCCCAATACTTCTGTCCATGTACATAATTCATTTCATCCTACATTTCATTACTGTTGGCAAGACAATAATGTAATCTTGTTTGCTAGTGATCATAAATCTATCAATTATAAACAATTATAAAATTATAAATATGAAACTTTATTTTTAATTTTTTATTCATTATATCAGCATTTCAATGGGTCTAAAGTTTGCATAAAACAATTGGAATGTATTTTAACAGAGTCTGGATTCAATCCAGAAATAAAAAACTTTTGGTTAATGGTCATAATTAGGAAATAATAGGGAGCTCCTCTGAGACTTTTAAAGAGCGTACTATTAGTGTTTGTTTGCCATTGTTACCATGAGACAGTCAATGCAACTAAGCCAAAAAATAAAAAGACAATAAAAAAAACCAGTAGACCTTTCCAACATTAGCTCATCCTTGTGAGCATTTTAAAACAACTAAAGACATGGCATTGTTCGGGAGAGGGGCACAAAAAAACTTCAAGGGCTCTATGAATACTGAAGCAAAATCTCAAGACCCCAAAAATCTTAATTTCTGTCAAGAAGAATGGGCAAAAACTCCATCATAGTATATTAAGATGCATGTGGGTTTTTTTTTTGTCTGATTCAAGTATCACAATTTGAACAAAATGCAAGTGTGGTGTGATGAGGACACTTACTTTAGTCCTAAACTCTGTGTTCTGTTATGTAGCTTATGTTGTGTGATGTAGCTCTATGTTGAATACAATTAAAATTTCATTACATTAAATTTCAGGTCAAACTTGAGGAAGTACTTTATTTTTACAATAAACTACTTCCTCAAGTTTGACCTGAAATTTAATGTACTTTATCATGAAATTAAGAATAAAAAACAATTCGTGTCTTTAGTCTAGGTGTATGTGCTTGGCCGCAACTAGATCCTAGATCAGGAGTTTTATTGCAAGAAACCTGATCAGTATGCCAAGACTTTTATTGTTGTAAGGTTTAAAGAGTTTTATCACAAGGCTAGAAGTCCTTTGATTTAACCTCAAAATTCACACCATTCCCATCTCCATTTCATATCATTTATTTTTATTCCATTCCTATACTATGACACTTGAAACTTAACAAAATATATTTCCTAATACTTAAAGGTGAAGCATTACTGATACAGATAAGAAAAAAACAGAGGAGTGGTGGATTTTGTGTTTTTGCCCTTGTGTTTTATGGAAGAAGGTCGAGAGGTCGAGCTCTTCAATAAGCCTGAATTGCCCAATTGCTGAATTTGTATGATTTACGCATGATATTCAGATGTACAGTATAACCGTGTCCGATTTCACCTCTTAGTTGCTTGGTTTAAATAAAAGCATCTGCCATCTGCATATGCCATGATCATCAGCTTGTAGTAAAAAAAACTGCCTGTACAAAATGCAACTCAAAACTATGGCAAATTAAAAAAACATAGATATGAGCAAAGAGCATGAAGCTGCGAGAAGAGGGTGCAGGCTTGCAAACCACATTATTGTACATGTCGTTCACATCATATTATCGATCGACTCTAAATGGATTGTAGATTGCTCTGTCATCGGGGTGTGGAAAATTGTTTGATAATCAAAAAATTTGTTGTAGAAGACTACTTTTGGTTGGTTCTTAGATCTTACAAGATCTTACATTTACTGTACATAGGAAAACAAAACAAAACATAACAAAAAAAAAAGTATTTGCTAATGATGTAACTACAGAATGCACTGACATTGGCATTATATAAAACTAACCATTTATATATATATATATATATATCAGTTTAAAGCTGGGCTTTTGTTTACATGAAAGAAAAAAAAAGCATTCAAATACAAGTTATTTAATACTTACAAATATTATAGCATGCATAAAAGTAAATGAATAGCAACATAAGACTTTGGTACATACCAATAATTTAGCAAAATGTCCTAGTTCAATTTGATCCCCAACTGTATTGGCACCGATTATGATATAACATCATCATGTACTTACTAGCAGTATCTTAAGCGGCATAAGAGGAAGTGGTGGCTTGCAATCATAGAGAGAAAGACAAAGAGAAAACGAAAGAGAGAGAGCGAGAGAGAGAGAGAGAGAGAGAGAGAGAGAGAGAGAGAGAGAGAGAGGATGTTCATGTCAGGACATCAACAGTTATTATTGAGTGCAATAATTTTATGTTGCTGCAGCAAAAGTAAGGATTAGCTGCTTGTGTTTGTTTATATATCTAACTTGTAAACTTTATATATACCTTGTTAGCTTGCATGCTCTGATCTGGCTACTAAATCAATGAATGAATTGGGAAAAATGTCTATCAGGATTGCATTAGTGCTACAATTAAGTACTTCTTTTTTAGCTTTTTTTTTTTTTTTTTTTAGCAAAAGTGGAAATAAATCTTAATTAGCCTAGCTTGCAGGAAAATATCATTACCTTACATATCTTTACATTGCTGACACAGAGTGAGAGAGACCGAGAGGGCCTTATATGATCTTCAGTTCAGTGTTTCAACATACAGCAAAATAACCACATACTACAATCTGAAAAGACAATGGGCTTTTCCGCTTTACACAAATTTGTTAGTGATCTGTTAGCTTCAGAAACACAGATTCTCTTCTACACATTTAGCAGTTGGTCACTAATTCAAATCAAGCCATGCAAAAATTTGCTTCAATATATATCTTAATTACTTGAACATGTTCGGGTTTAGTATCTCAAAATGGAGGTGTTTTTTTTTTCTTCATTATTTGACACTCATTATCTCTAGCAAAATATGTAGTGGGTTTGCCAAATGTGGTTAGTCTTAGTCAGGACACACACACACACACACACACACACACACATTTGAATCAGGGATAAAGAAAATGCACAAATAAGAGCAATACTGAAAATTGTGCAATGGAAAATATAAACATTGATGTAACAAAAGGTTGCTAAATAGGAAACTGCATAAGAGGAAGTTTTGAGAAATACTGAAAGATATATGTGAGAAAAAGAAACAGTGAAAGAGGGTGGGGTGCAGAGTTTATATTAGGTCATATTTAAATTTTTGTCACATTATCTCAACATTAAAACCAGTATTTATTTAGAGCCCCTATGATCAAATTTAGGAACAGCTGGTCAAATCAATTAAATATTCAGCTCCTTGATAATTTGTTCCACATAGTCATGTAGCAGTTGTGTTTTTTTTTTTTTTTGCAGTGTTTGGACCCTGATATTTTCCTACCACAGTGTCAGTTAATGTGATAGTAACCCACTAGCACAGATGTGTACTTTGATAGCTCCAGTGATGGAGTTTATAATGACAGTTAAAACATTCCGTTTGCATTTGGTTTGGCCCGTATGGTGAGTGATTTGAATAAAAGCATTTGCTGAAATATTGCTTACATTAGCCATGAGCATGTACAAGTAACAATCATGTATTTACTTTCTATAAATATCATTAAATAGCTGACACAGAGTGAGAGAGACAGAGAGGGCCTTATATGATCTTCCTCATTTTAGTGGATGAATATACTGTACATAATATAATCTCTAGAGACACTGAATTTACGATGGTGAATCAGGATTGAGTGGGCTTTTCCTCGTTACATAAACTTGTTAGGGATACACTATATTGCCAAAGTTTGCCATACAGCAAGACTAACCATTTGTGAGCTCATGTACAGTATACTGCCAAACTTGCGAACACCTGGCCATGAGAATGGTATGTGCTTTTTGAGCATTGCATTCCACATTTAGTCCCAATTTGCTCTTATTATTCCATCCACCCTTCTGGGAAGATGTTCCACTAGATTTTGAAGTGTAGCATTTGTGTTCATCGGCCATAAGGGTGATAGTAAAGTTAGGTACTGATGTAGGAGTGATGTGAGGAGATATGGGGTGCAGTCAGTGTTCCAATTCAACCCAGATGTAGGGTTGAGATCTATAGCAGGCTACTCAAGTTCTTTCTCTCCAAACCATGTGAACCATTTCTTAATGGAACTCACTTTGTTCACATGGGCATTGCCTTGCTGGAACAGGTTTGGGTTTCCATGTTCAAGTGAACGCAAAATTGTATTATATGCCATTCAAAGACATTCTACACAATAGTGTCCAGCCTTGTGGTAACAGTTTGGAGAAGAACCACATATGGCAGGAAAGGTCAGTGGTCCCAATACTTTTGTCCATATACAGTAGTGCATTAGGTTTGATACTAGGTGTTAGCATCAGAAACAGATTCTCTTCTACACATTCAACAGTTGGTTGAGTTTACCGATATGTTTCAATTACTTTACAATGTTACAGTTTATAATCTCAAAATGGTGGTGGTGGTGGTGGTGGTGGTTTTTAGTTTTTTCATTCTATGCAGTACCACTGCTGCATTATCTATGGAAAAACAAGTAGCTGGTAGATAAGGATTTGCAAGATATGGCTAGTCTTAGTGCTTTAAGTAAAACACAACAGTGGTGCTTTTTTGCAGTGTTTGCACCCTGATATTTTAACTGCATTTGCATTTTTCTACCACAGTATTGGTTAATGTGATAGTGATCCACTAGCACGGATGTGTACAGTAGTGTGATATCTTCAGAGATTAAGATAATGCAGTTTATAATGACAGCTAAACATTTAGTTGCATTTGTTTTGACCCGTAAGGTGCGTGATTTGAATAAAAGCACTTTATGTTCATGAGCATGTTCAAATAACAATCACATGTATTTACAGTGCCTATAGACAATCATCATACCCGTTTGAAATAGTAGACTTCATGGACTTTAAAATAAATGTATAGACTTTGAAATAAATAGACTTTATTTGTCATACAGCCTGAAATCCACTGCACAAAAAAATCCATCTTTATTTGCAAAGTTTGCCTTACAATGTCAAAATAATGAAAGAAAAATGCAAAAATTCTAACAATTCTGAAAATAACTGAAATAAACTTTGAAACTATGCACAGGGTTTGGAAATATACTGGGTTGTAAAAGTCATCAGTCTCCTGGTTTATATTAATTACAGATATTAATCTTTCTGGATAAGCCTGTATATTTGTGCATTCTTCCTTGCAGAATTGCTCACATTCAGTCACATTCTGGGGTGAGTGGCAATGAACTGTGATGGAGTCTAAAAGTAATCAAACCAATCATCTGGAAGCTGACTGGTTGCACCTGAGCAGGTCTGTAATGGCAACTCTAAGGGCCTGATCACTTCGCCGAAACAGGTATTTAATTAATTAATTTTTAAATAATCCTATATAATACATTTGATACTTTTTTTAAATTGTAATTTTAGTATGATGATGGTTATAATGTGTACACATGGCTTAGAAAAGTTTGACTTAATTTATTTCATTTTCCGGGGTGTAATGGACCAAAAGGTAAAGATTTCCACATGGCATGATGACTTTCTATAGACGCTGTACATGTACAGTATGTTGTTCAGCTTTATTAAAAACCTTTTCAATAGCAATTACTTTAATATGAAGAGAGAGAGAGAGAGAGAGAGAGAGAGAGAGAGAGAGAGAGAGAGAGAGAATGAGTAGAGAGTATGTGTGACTTTCAGGTTTACTCCACGTGTAAGAGAATCCCAGAGACAGACTCTGTGATTTGATTTGATCAAATTTTCATGAAACCAAGAAATCAACAAATACATTTTTTGTGTAGAAATCAATTTTACTTAATTTCATTGTGAAAAAAATATTTACAGATTGTTAGTGTTACAGAATTACAAAATATAAAAGTAAAGCCAAATGATCTGCTCTACTAGTGCAATCAATGCCATTAGATATCTGACTCAGGAAATGGTAATATATTATTGTATTGATAATAAATTAACGCAGTACACTGCAATAATTACAGTTCCACTATTTAAATAACATCTGCCAGATGTGAAAATCCCCTGCATTTAATTAACACTCAAAGAAAGAATGTAAACAAAATAGACTGACATGGAATCTTGTTATGGATCCAAAATATAGAAAATATGCTAATGGATTTTGGAACACAGACAGCAACCAACACACATAACAATACGTGTAAAGGTGTTGTGTGTCAGTTGTGTATGGCAAGTCTTTTCAGTAATTTCCTAACAGCTTATCATTAAAAACCATTGCCACTCCGACTGCTGAGTCCACGTCTTTCCCGTAGACCACGGGGAATGGGAATGCTTGCTCTATTTCCTGTCTCAGAGCTTCATTCCGAGACAGTGCGCTTCCGCTCCCCATAATCCGTTTCACTCCTGCAGCCAACAGCACATGAGGGGGCATCATGCCGGCGAGGTTAGCTACGATCCCTGCGCAAACGGCACGGGTCACGTGAGCCAGTGAAAGGTTTGTTGGGGTGATGTGTGACACTAAAGCCAGACTGCTAGGGTCATGCCGTTCTCCTAGCAAGGTCGGGGTCACACGGAGGTCAGTGCTTCTTTGAGTTAGGGCACGCTCGATCAGCTTGGAGTACACTTCCGAGTCACCAACTTCCATTCCTGCACACAACAACACTTCAGGTGAATGGAAGAAACATTTAGACAAACAAGCACTGCAGCTCTGAGCAGGATTACTCAACATGTGCCAAACATAATATTACAGCAAGCCATGGAACAGAATGGTTTATAAAGGCATGTCATGCTGAACGAAGATAGAATTAAATACAATATAGATACCGAATTCCTTCATCCAAGAGGTCAACATTCCTACAAATGTTGCCAGAACGTTGCCTCCATTGAGCGTGGCTGCAACAGCCAGGTAGGTGTTGTGGAAATACGGGAAGTAGGCGATAGGGGAGAGGGCATCTGGTACGCTTGCAGGCGTGAAATCAGCAGGCATGGAGAATGTCAACTGTGCCGAGGTGCTCATGTTTAATACTGTAACAGATATAAAGTGGGCCAAGTTTGAGAACTGCATTCTATCATATATAAAAAAAATACTGTACACTATTCCTACCAGAGCCATGTATTTTACTGAATCTGCTGCAGTAAAAGAAGAACATTGTAAAATGTTATAAAATGCATAAAGTGGAGGCTCACTCATTAGGGATAAACTTACAATTATGAAAAAAACTTGTAAGCACTAAACTTATACATTATTTTACACAACTTAATGACCGCTTTATTGCTTTTAAGCTGCTTTGAGACAATGTCAACTGTTTCAAGTGCTCTACAAATAAAAATGAATTAAACTGAATAGAATCGGAGGAGATACAGCAGAAAACTCTTTATTAGACATGCGACAAAGGGAGCAAAATTAGTGGTGCACTTTGGGTAGGGAGATATGTTGTTATTCTCTCACTTGCCAATCAGAGCAACGCTAGACAATCATGGGAGTCTGTGAGCTCATGTATGTGGAAGAATAATACCATTAGAATGTATTTAGCTGTGTTCTGATGCTGCTTAAAAAGAGGTTCCACTGAATTATAGGCTTGTATATACCCATTTACACCCTTGAATATTTTGAAGCTGGGCTCATGCTCAGCTAAATTGTAAAAAAAAAAAACGTCAATTATGTGACCTAACCATACCTGCATCTTTCTTATCCATCATACAAGAGTAAACGCTGCACTGAAAGTCTCCCAGAGCTGCACCTACAGGTGTGTTAGCAGGAATCCCATGCCATTCAGAGCAGGTCTGACCAGCTATTGACCCCGAATCCACCAGCAGGGGTAGTAAGTGCACAGGGAAGCCTGCATCTTTCAGACTAACAATAAAACATGCTTTAGTAAGTGCAAGGATCTGGGGCAACAGTCAACAGCCAGTACATTTGCCACCATGGGACATTGTTTTTTTTTTTTTTTTTTTTTATTATGTTACGTTAAACTTATGAGCTCAGTTTCTATTTACAATTTTCCACAGTCATCGTGATTGTTACCATAATCTGCATTTCTAATCAATAACTTTGATCTCACATTCAGAAGATTTATTCATCCGAAAAAAGACCTTTCGGTAGTTTCGAAAGCTACGTGAAAGGTTTTTCAAATTTAACCACTTAAACTAATAGGAAATTTGAGATACCAAGCTAGTCAGTTTAGCCAATAGTGAAGACAGTGTCACATATGTGCTGCACAGTGTGCTATACTTCCTCTACTATATATGTTATTACTATATTATTATACTATACTATACTACACTATGTATTGCACCACACAGATGTGTAAGATGAAATTCTGAGGATGTGCACCTTCACATGCTTCATACACCTACAAAAAATGCTCACAACAGCCATCTTGCGTACGTATACAGTATGTGCAGTTAAAAGCAAGTATAATTTATTCTTACCATCAGGCTGCATAACCTCAAGTTGCATGATCGTTGAGCAAACCTAAGAGTTTCATTTGAACACTGCAACCTCCAAAAAGAAATACAACTGCATTCTGTACTTACATCTCTGTATTCCACTGGTTGTTGGTGGTGTTGAAGTAGCCCCAGCTAGCAGCATTCTGCCCGCTCATGAGACAGACCTCCAAACCACACAGCATGGACACCACGTAGTCCTGGATGGTTCCTGAGACACTAAACTTGGAAAGAAATTCAGGGCTGTAGAGAGAAAAGGTTGCTTTTCAGGCAGGCAGAACATAAATCATGCCAAAGATCTCTCCAGTTAGTATTTACTATTCAACACATCTTATAATGTAATATTTTAATATTGTGTGTCATTCCTAAAAGCTAGATTCATTTTTAGGTTGAAATAACAAGCTAAAGTGGAGGACAACGTACTGCTTGGCCAGACTGTGGGTATGTGTCAGTTTCGATGCTGCAGAATTTGAGAACCGAGAACAATAATTAAGTAATAATTGAGGTCTAAATCATTTGTAGGCCAACGCAACAGTTTAAATTCTTGAATATTCCTGTATTCTAGTGAACAGTTTTTGCGATTTTATCCTGCTGAAATAGGCCACATGCATTTGGGAATATATTTGAAGGAGTGTATTTGGTCTGCAACAATGTTTAGATAGGTTGTACTTGTCCAGTTAACATCCAGATGAATGCCAGGACCAAAGGTTTCCCAACAGAACACTGCCCAGAGCATCACACTACCAGTTTGCATAGGCAGGTAATTGCATGGCTTAGAATTCACCTGAGTCAATGGAGGTTAAGATTTAGGCCCTTTTTTTCTCTTTTTATATAGCCTCTTGGACAAAATAATGGTTAATTTATGCTGATGAGGCACCATTATCCTTATCAAGTCAGCAAGATTTAACATCACATCATGCAAAAAAATCTGAAAACATAATTGAAAAGCATAAAAACTTCTGAAGGTAAACTCCATAAATGATGTGTGCTCATTGAGCTTCACGGCTGGTCTATGAACCAGAACTTATGTTGGTCGAACATTAGAAACTATTGGCATAAATCTAGATCGCTGGCTATTTTTAGATGCTTAGATTGGTGTATTGATTGTTTTTTTGGGCCTTCACTCATATTCAGAACTTTTAAAATAAAAGTTTAATTCCTAAACGTTAACTAGTTTCCTTGTTTTTGTTTAATCTTAAAGTTCAGTGCATGTATTATGACTACATGTGCATTTCTGTATTCGTGGGAAGAGAATTCAATAATTTGTCTTACTTGAATCAAAGTTTTCTCATGAGCTAAAACAAAACTGATGAGTGAACCCACTAATGACATCAAGTAGCTTTCTGACCTGTGCTTGGTGTACCAGAAAATAGAGGCGCAACCAAAGCCAGTAGCCACATTTAGGTGTGACTCAGGTTTGGGTAGCGAAGACAGGAAATCACTAGTGCAGCGGCCATCCTGCCATGTGATCAGGCGACTAACATCCTGTGGTCTGAATCTGTGATTGAAATGACTACTGTACCACTCACAACCTGAAATAGGAATAGAAGAGTACCCTTTAGAACGTGAACATTTGTCCTGGCCTGTGTGTTGGACATGGAAGAAAATTCAAACTTCACTTTACACATTGTGCTTCAATCCACCAATTTATAACATTAAAAGTTAAGCACACACAGGTTAGTAATGCAGGTGTGTAATATTACAGTTGCATATGCATATACATGTGTACACATTGTAGTTAGAGCACATTTATAGATGATTGTGAAGGCATCTACAGATACTTCATGATAGGTCATGGGTTCTCAAGCTTTCCACGGATCTCATTCATTCATTCATTCATTCATTCATTCAAACTGGTTACAATGTGATTAAAGATTTGAAATGTCATTTAGGAATCATTTTGTGCATAGAAGTAGATATTACACAAATTTGTGACCCTGAATCACGATAAATGATTGATGTGTTGTGATCTTGTAGCTTTTTTTTGTTTGGTAGCTAGTTGTTAGTTGATGTCAAAATGTATCTGATAGAAATATTCTGTTTGTTTTGTTTGTGAGATAAATAATAAATTCAACAAGGAATAAATGGAGACTGCAAATGTTGGACTGGAACGTAACGCAGCTATATGAAACGACTTGACTGGCTTACAGCAGAGTCCCAGCTCATCTAGTTTGGCTTTGGAAGCTATCTGTTCTAGCAGATCATACAGAGGAAGAGGTGAGTGTTCCAGACAGACTGAAGGACTAAATCGCTGCCGCATTTCTTTGGATAGAAAAGAATTCCTAATGATGCCACTTTCTGCAGGATGCTGAACTATTGACCATATTGTCAAAATCTTTGGCCCCACTTTAAGAACATTGCTTTTGTTTTGTGTTATTGGTTTAATGTGCACCTGGGTTAGGTTTCCAAAACAAAACCCCATGCATCTGTCCTGACACCCCAATGCATATGACGTCATGCAGCTTTTCCTTGGGGAGAGCACACATGCACTGGTCAAGAGTAGCAATGATCTGCACAGGGTCCTGCTCCTTGACCTGGATATAAGACACTGGGTCATTCAATGCAGTATTTTAAAAAATCACGTCACTGTCATCATGTCATGTCATATGGTGTTATTCTGAGGCCATCAAACCTACGTGCTCGTCGATGACGTCAGAGTTGGTCTGCAAGCTGCAGCTATCTGTCACGGTCTTGGATCGAGTGTCAAACAACACAACTTTGATCGAGGTAGTTCCCAAATCAATGCCCAAAACATACTTATCTGATGAGCCAGAAAGTGCAGCCATTGTGTTTCATATGATGTTTAGTAATTATAATATATTAACAGCGTGTAGAAGCTGTAACTCTAATGTAGGAAGTACAGCTTTCGATTGAAACGCTGTACGGTTTGACCCTCTGTGGACACCGTAGGTCAAAAGTAATGCATTTGGTTTACCATTAAAAAAATTATACAATTTTAAATCCACCATTTATTAAGAATTAATTTGAAATCCCAAAATAGATGAACAGTTATAGATAATAAAATTAGCTTTTTTTATATATATAATTGTATGTATCCTAAAGTCATTTAATCGCGGCTCAACCATGTCACTGCTAATTTAATATATAGTGCACTCAGTAGGGCGTATAGAACCCGCCATTTTGTTACCTTATTAGGGCACTTATTCAGGAAGTAGGCAGAGATTTAAATTGAACCACTTCCAAACGATTTTGTTCCTCTGTGGACGCCGTAGTTGTGGGGTTAAGGTTAACGCAATTATTTTATTATTTAAAAAGAAACCAATAAATAAATGATAACATATACATACACAAAACTATTTATTTGATATTACTATTTAATAAAATATTGTAAATGTTACACTACAAAAGATTACATAAAAAAGAATAAACAGAGTTAAAGAAGGAGGGTCTTTAATTTTTGTCATGTTCTGCGTCGACGGTGAAAAAAAAAAAAACCAAGATGGCGGCCGGTGGATGGTAGAGCGGCGTAGCGTTTCTGTCGGCGAAAAAGTGGATAGATTCTATAAAAAAAAAATACAAAAATTAATACAAACCCGTCTTTAACATTTGCACGAGTATATTATATGCGTGTGTAGTTTATTACAAGTGGAGAAATCTGTCGTTTCTTAATCCCAACGGTAAGTCAAAAAGCGAATGGGGATAATGAATCGGTCACGTGATTTGTGGAGTAATTGTGTATTATGGTGTGTTTGCAGTTATTTGGACGGAATGGCGGCGATCGCAGCCAAACGCGAAGGCCCGCAGTTCATCAGCGAGGTGGCGGTGAGGGGCAACGCCGGGGTGCTTGAATACTGCCGCACCTCCGTTTCAGCTCTGTCCGGTGCCACAGCGGGCATCCTGGGTCTCACGGGCTTATACGGGTTCATCTTCTACTTTCTGGCGTCCTTCCTGCTCTCGGTGCTGCTTATCCTAAAAGCCGGTCGACGGTGGAACAAGTGCTTCAAGTCCAGACGCCTGCTTTTCACCGGAGGCCTCGTGGGCGGATTGTTCACCTACGTGCTCTTCTGGACTTTCCTTTACGGAATGGTGCACGTGTACTAAAGGCGTGCAACGCTGCTCTACGCGTGCATTTAGTGCAGACGTTCCAAGAAAATATCCTCCTAATCCCTCAGCATGGTCATTTAATTGAATGTTTCAACATTTGTTTGCATTTGATGGCACTGAACTGATTCTGACCTGCAGTGAACCTGTTTTTAGTTGTCATTAATCAGATCCTTTTAATTTATTCATTTGGTCATCTACAGTGACAGATTTTTGTCTTCAGTCAGGGTTGAGGTGGATCTGGAGCCTATTTTGGGAATACACCCTTGATGAGATACCAATCCAGCACAGAATGTGATGCGCACACACACACACACACACACACACACACACACTCACACCAATGTTGTGTAGTCAGTCTACCTAAAGGTGTGTAAGGCAAAATGAGAGCAGAGAACTGGAGAAAACCTACACAGACCTGGAGATCATGTGAAACTCCACACACATAATGTACCCCAAACCCATGATTGACCTGGGCTCTGGATTCTGGAGCGGTAAAACATTAACACTACCCGCTGTGCCACCATGATACATGTATCACAGTTATGATTCTTCATGTTTCAATTTAAGATTATTATTAAATAACCCTTAGGCTTTTTGGATAGTTGAATTGTACACAGTTGTGATGTTTTTGGGGTGTCTTTTCTTTTTCTTTTTTTTGTTCCACCCCACAAAAAAATGTCATCTAACATTGTCTTAAACAGCACACGCAGAGGAAACAAAACTCCTGGTGACTATACATATGATACGTCGTCATATCAATAATATGTTGATATGCGATTATCTCGGAGTTTGCATTTGAGCGTACTAGCATTAGAAGTGTAATTCCATTATGAGAAATAGAAATTAAATAAAAAAAATCTCCTAAACCATTTTAACCAACTCCTGACTCATGTGGCATTGTGTGTGAGTATTTTTGTGGTTTCTTATAAACAAATAAATCACTCATGAATGCAATTTTTATCCTTTTTAATTTCTTGTACATGAATAAACAGACAAGTATGACTAATATTTATAATAAAAGGCAGTATGTGTAAAAAAACAAACATCTAAAGGCATTTCAGCAACTGTTTCCAGCTTGAGAATTTTTGGCACCCTTGATGAAAACATGCCTTAATGAATCCCATGTATTTATTGATATTTTGACCTTGAATACTGACCTTGAATTTTTCTTTTGCTAAACGTGAAATTGTTTTAAAAAAAAAGATCCTGAATCCCTCCTTCATCTAGAACTTTTCAAGCACCTTAATCAAGTTTTGGATTTTGCATTTATTTTTACACATAAGTAAGTCACATCTAAAGCAATCAGCAGGTTTATGTTTGACTCTTCAGCAACACAATTTTTACAGCATTATTGGGGAAAGCAATGGAATGCAGTACCTCATACTGCTGCTCAAAAGATTTTTCTGACCTGCCCATTTTTTCTTTTACAGTACACAGTAGTTCCCTCCTCCAAACAACTTCCTTCTCATCCGCTTTATTTTTTTGGACTGCTTGCCATCTTGGATGATGAAGCCTGACCCGTGGCTTTTCTTTCAGGACTGCGGTGCGATCTGGATGTTGCCTCTTTAACCTCCTTTAGTTCGTGACTGCGATGCTTGTGTCTTCTAGGACTGCGAGACGGAGAGGACTCCAGCAGTTGGTTTTCCACATCCGGATGGTCTTCTTTCTTGTGCCTGTCATGGCCGTGCCTATGTCGCCTAGTGTGATTTGTCCCTTTGGATCGTCTTTCAGGCTTTCTACAGATGGACATATTAGTACATTAGAATATGTCTGATAACGTACATAAAAAAGTTTAAATTTAGTCTTACTTTGCCACAGTCTCGAACTTTCTTTGTCTATAAAATGAGCTCCCAGTCATCATGTAGACAAGGATCATGTCACAGCAGAACACTCCCTGTACAAAAAAAAAAACCCTACAGGTTATTACAAATCCTTCCCAGAAGACTGGTCTTATCTCATTCATACAACTGAGCAGTTATGGTGTTAAAGGCCTTGCTCAGGGGCCCAGAAGTTGCAGCTTAATGGGCTGGAATTTTAACTTTCAGATCCAAAGTCCAATGCCTTAACCACTAAGCTACCTCTCCCTTCACACCTTCTACTTCTTTTAACCCGTATGTTTTGTTGTGACTTTCTCTGTTCTTCTGATAACTATCCGGCATCTGCTCAGCTATGGAATCTATATTATTGATGTTTGAATGAACGGCTTCAAATGCTCTTGATGGTGCAGAGCCAATTAGTCACATGAAACACCCATCACAGCAACTCCAGACCCAGTGTTCACCACTGTGGGAGACAACAGAATTTGACAATTTGACACAAAAACCAAGACATATCAAGCAGCTCTATTCCCATTATTGTGTTAGATTTACTGACATAGCTGCAATTTTATAATTTTTTTTCACAATTAGTACCAAATCAGTGCAATATAAAACAGGTTTCTCATTTTAAAGCATGATATTCTAACCCTTGGTAAATAAACGCTTAGTGCGATTTGAAATAAATTGTGCATTGCTAGTAAAAATAAATATCACTGGTAATAACTATACCAGACATGCCCAAACTAGGCAAGATTTGGCCCATATGGTAAGTGGGGAAAAAAAGGTAAGAAATGCTTTTGATATTGATCTTCATTTCTATTTTTTTTTTTTTTTTTTACAAAAAATGAACTCGTTTATTTCGTTTAAGATGCAAAAATCTAAATTTACATGAAATTTATAAAACAGAAAGAATTTGACTTGATTTATTTAATGCAAATCTTTACTTCAAGGTGCAGGTACAGCATGCTTGAAACAGCATATTATGGAGAGATTGAAGCAATAGCGCAAGACAAGGACATTTTC
Source organism: Silurus glanis (assembly GCA_014706435.1). Taxonomy (NCBI): domain Eukaryota; kingdom Metazoa; phylum Chordata; class Actinopteri; order Siluriformes; family Siluridae; genus Silurus; species Silurus glanis. The sequence goes on along the minus strand of JAAIIK010000041.1, from coordinate 4,824,150 downwards.
TGCAATTTTAAAAGAATACATTTGTCGGCCTGCGGCTTTCAATCGAGTTTGTTCGTAATAAAGAACGATACAATTCTGACCTCTTGTGGCTGAAGCTTTTCTTGAGTTTTAGAGCAGGTGTTCGCTAGGTATTAAACACTCTTTGGTTCTTTCCATGTGATCTGTTTGAACTCGAACATTATTCATGTTTTTTAGATTAAAACCCTTTCCTTCAATAAAATATCCACTTTTTAGCTCTTTTTATTTTGGGAGGGAAGGGGAGCACCAACCATGATCTTGGATACCTCTCAGCAAATGTGCAGTTGCACCCAGATGAAAAAGATTCCCAAACTAACATGTCCTATGATTTGGCCTGCCATATATGGGAAGTGGAAAAACGTTTTAAGCTGCTAAAAATGTCAATTGAAACGGAATGCAGAGTATACAGAGTTTGTAGTCTTTATGAAACTTGGAATTGGATGCTCAATTATTACATATGGAAGTGATGCTCAGGTGTCCAAACCCTTATAGTACAGTTTTATCTTCAATTTTACAACCACCTTCTACTTCCTCCAATGCACACATTTTGTTTGTGACTCTCGGTTTTTCTATAAATATCCTGCACTATACAGTTTTGGCACTTGTGTATTATTATTATTATTATTATTATTATTATCACTGGTTCAAAGAACAGCTTTAGGTGTATGGTGGTGTAGAGTCAATTATTCACATGAAGTTATACTTACAATACCCATTAAAGCAACTCCAGACCCAATGTTCACGACAGTAGGGACAATACTGAATTTCCCTGCCTGAAAACAAAGACCACAACATGGGCAATTACTTGACAGTTCATTCAAAAATATAAATTGTCATACTATAAGAGTAATAACAGTCAGCCATACCTGCCCATTGACCATGATATCGAAACGAATGCCAAACACTTTCAACAATGAGCGGTAAGTCTTTCCTGTTGCATCTTTGTAATAGCGAGCAAATCTGTCAAGACAAGGCAAGAAAATGATGTTATAAGCTGTTATAACGTTTAGGATGAAGCCATAGATTAGATTTTCTTAACAGTTTTTCTCATTTGCTTTGGAGTATTTCTCAGTTCAGAAATGAAATTCTCAAAACTACTTGTTTAACCTCCACATCATTTCTACATTTGTGCACATGATAAAAGCATTTCTTAGTCGCTTTGATTAAACTGCGAATGCTTTTGTACGTTTATTTAAAAGATTGTGTAATGAAGGCGAGTGAACGGCATCAGATCAACCGATAATCAGGAAGTTTTCTAAAACAGGTCAATGGTGAATCTCGTGAATTTGGCGACGGACAGAGCAAAACACAGAATTACAATTTCTGAAAATGGATGAACAAGATAGGAAACAAATAAACACTAGTACAGTGCAGTAAAAGTGTGAATTCTGTCTGTTTTTTTGCAATCAATATATATCAAATATGCAATCAAATAAATACATTTGTGCTGTTCAAATTCATAGATGCCAAACAGAAGAAATTCAGCCTTTGTGAATTTTTATTCATTGTAACCCAAACCATAGTTTATATCAGAAAATCCTGAAACTGTGCACTTCATACTAACAACATTACTAAACATTTTTACAATCTGGTTTGTGAACAATGACTAAAGGACTTGTTATTCTGATGGGAATGAGATGTTCATTGACACAAATACTTACTTTAGAGAGATAAACTAAAGATTTTGATAAAAGTACAGACTTTTGCAAGAAATCCAATGTATTGTACTGTTTGTACACATTGTTTTGAAAAATGCACTTACTGGTTTGCAAATATTAAGGCTGATTCGAGAAAACGCTCCAAACAACTGAGAGAAACTGTGAAAGACTGAGAGAGACTGACAGATGGTTTAAAGATTTTGGCTTTAATGACTTCGCAATGAACTGATGCCGAGATGTTTTGGGGGTTAAGACTATTTAGGTGAAACCAGTATAATATATTTTGATCAGCATAACATAAACACCTGCTAATGTAGGAAACAACAGACAATGAATTAAATGAATGTACCAAAGCATTCGCAATTTGATCAAAGCAACGACATTTGCTTTTATGATGTGCACAAATGACCACATGATGTAGAGGTTAAACAAGTAGCTTTGAGAATTTTATTTCTGAGAAAAACTGTAATTAAAGAATCCACAACAACCTATTCGAAAACTTTTCTAAATGTTAAATTAGCCAAAAAAAAAAACCAAAACCACAATTCCAGTATAAACTGAAACGGAGTATGATTTAAAATGAGAAATAAGACTTTTAGCTGTTTTCTGTCTCTACAATGTCAATAGACTCAGTAAGTAAAGCACGTTTGTGATAACATTGTCCTGCTTTTAACAGCATTGCTTTAAAGTGAAAAAATTAAAGAAGGTGTTAAATATTTCTGTTTACAAAGGACAGGCAGCTCTGCATGTAATATGTTAGAAACCTCTCAGGCTGTATGTGTTTCAAGCACTGTACATTATTGTCCCCAAGGACAGTGAGTCAGTGATAATTTACACCTTTGGTCACGAAGCTAATCTGGAAAGTCCGGTCGATGACAGATGTAAACATTTGAAAATCCGATAATTCGGATTTCCAATGTGTCGTCAAAGCTTCTGACATCTGGTAAATGATCTGTCTTCCTATTTTCATGGTATATTTTGTGAGCATACACTATACAACTGATGATGACTGCATATGTTCATATTGCAGACTCACACATACTGCTGTACATTTAATCTGGTTATGGCTCCTAACCTTAATCACAAACGGTGGATTTCTGGATAATATTAACTTAGGAAGAATACACACTTAACACAAGGATTTATAAAATGAGTCTGGCGTCGCATTTGTCTTGTGTTTTTGAGGACAGGAAATTTAAAATATATCCATGAACAATGCTGATGTGATGAACACACCTGAAGTTGTATCCACTGATGTTTGAGCCTTCTGAGTTGTCCAGGCGAGTAAAGCTGTACTTGGGGATGCATTTAGAGTAGTCTTTATCCAAATCACAAGTCCAGTCAATGCCCACCGCGACAGATCCACCCTGTGCGTGAAGGAGAGAAAAACAGATCAATTGAATTCCTAGATAGATGCACCATATAAACAAAAGTATGTGGACACCTGTGTTGACCATAAGATTAGTTTAAACATCCTATTCCACATTTAGTCCCCATTTGCTGTTCTAATAACCTCCACTCTTCTCATTCAGCCACAGGGGTGTTAGTAAAGTCAAGTAGGGTGAGAAGACCTGGGGTGCAGTCAGCAATACAATTAATCCCAAAGGTGTTCAATAAGGGTGAGTTCAGAGCTCTATAGCAGGCCACTCAACATATTTTCCATTTACTGCAGTAGTTCTGTAAACATCGCCTGGTTCCTGGAGGCCACTCTGTGCAGTTTGGGACGGTTTCTCATCAACGCCTTGGGTGGTTCCATGAAATTTTGGAGTAAGAACGGGCGCTTTAAGGATGGATTGGACTGTAGTTAATGTCAACAGTCTCCTACACTGACTCAGGACTACTTTTCGCTTCTGATCATCATCACTGTACCCCGCAACATCGTGTATCTGCTACAAATGGACATTCGGTGCAACCCACATGAGGATGGGTTCCCTCTTGAGTCTGGTTCCTCTCAAGGTTTCTTCCTATCGCCATCTCGGGGTTTTTCCTTGCCACAGTTGCCACCGGCTTGCTCATCAGGGACAAACTTACTTATAAAGAACATATTCACTTTTAATCACCACATTATCTGTGTAAAGCTGCTTTGAGACAATGTTCATTGTTAAAAGCGCTATACAAATAAAAATGAATTGAATTGAATTCTTTTTATATAAACTAAACTTTCTTTCGGCTTCTCCCATCAGGGGTCGCCACAGCGGATCATCCGCATGTTTGATTTGGCACCTTTTTACGCTGGATGCCCTTCCTAACACAACCCTCCCCAATTTATCCAGGCTTGTGACCGGCACTGAAAGTGGCTGGGGTTGGTTCCCTGACCGATTATTTCTTATTTACCTTATATGTAAGTAGCATTAGGATATGTCTGAAAGAGTACTAATTGTAGAAAATCCCTGTGCAAACACAGAACTGTTTCGACTAAATGATATTCAGCGTCATTTATGCTGCCTAAGTGTCAACATTACATTTTTTTTTCACTGGATGTTTAATTGTTGAAGGTTTTTTGTCTCTATATCATCAGCTCAGCAAAGAATTAACATTAAAATTGTTTCAGGTGTCCAATGTCAGCACTTCACAACCAAGGTAAAGCTGATCAAATTGGAGAATGTTGCCCTTTATTGTTTCTCAGTAACATAAAAAGCTGTTTTTTTTTTTGTCTTGTTAACTGCAGTAGGAAAAAGAAAGGCTGGTGAAATAATATTTCTAGCTGTTATAATGTAAAAATAAAAAAAAATAATTTACAGATATTTTACATGCATTCAATTGTAAAGCATTACAAAGCACAACATGAAATTTATTAATAAATAAAACAATTGTAGCTTTTTTGAAAAAACATTGTGCCAGGTTTTTGTGGTATGAGAGGAATATAAACACTTTAGGATCTGTTTGAGGGTGGTAAGTCACACAGAAAATGTATGAAAAAGAGCTCATAATTAAATCAATCCTTCTCTAATCATATCATTCCTTGAAGCTTGTCAAATCCTTCACACTCAAATTCGGACACATCCTCCCTTTATCCGTTTATCAGACTACTGGTCTCTGAGACATTATAAATACATTAAGAGTACAGAATGACATTCGAAACACTTGCCTTGATAGCCATTTCTTGGAAGCTGTGACCAGTCCAGCTGACCAGATCTCCCACTCGGAAAATGGGGCAGTATGGATGGTGGACTTCGTCATAGTAGCAGGACTTGAGATATGAGTGTTTGGTCGATGGGAGAACATTGGATCTTGAAGGGAAAGGGAAAGGGAAAGGGGAGAGGAGAGGAGAGGAGAGGAGAGGAGAGGAGAGGAGAGGAGAGGAGAGGAAGAATCAAAGAGACAGAGAAAAAAACCAGAGGAAAGGAAGAAACAAACAAACAATAAGAGAAATGTGTGCAGTTTTATGTGAAACTGAAATTGTGACACGCTGCTGTTTATCCTGCAAAAATAACAATAACTATCAAAAAGAGTTATATTAGCTCATCTGCAAAGGTAGCTAGCTTCTAACTAACTGCACTGAACAAGCACAATGTTGTTGATGTTAACTAAAATGAGTATCAGACGGGTCCATTTAAAGGCAAATATACAAACAAGCAAATAAATAACATTTTCTTACTTGAAGTTGATTGATAATTCGAATTCATCACACCCTGTTCTTTAAGAGCAAACCATAAGAGCAATTCAAGAGCAATTTAAGAGCAATTCAATCACAAGAGCAAGTTAAACCCACACCCTTAGGAAGAAATACATACAGCACAAGTGCAAAGGTTTTAAAGGTTGTGAAAAGTTGCTATTTCCTGTGTGAACAAAAAAGAGGACAAAAACCCACACCCTTAGAAAGAAATGCATATAGCACAAGTGCAAAGGTTTTACAGGTTGTAAAAAGTTGCTATTTCCTGTGTGTAAAAGAAGAGGACAAAAACAGGAAGACACTTACAGCTTATAGCATGATAAGCGAGTTCAAACAACAGGAAAGCCGTCCCAGTGTCCCACAACTGAGTGTGTGTATAAATAGTTTTTTTTTATGTGCAAGATAATCTATGGCCCAACTTAGCAATGTGTTCTGGTGTATCTGTGTGTTCTCCCTTATATGTCACCGTGTGATGTAAATGATGCACACATACTGAAACTATGTTGTCATACACCTGTTTAAGCAACGAGAAATACGTGTCGATGTATGTTATGTATGTACTGTATGTGTGAACACCCATTGTGTATATGTGTTAGCAGTGTTTTAAAGGGTAAGGTATCAGTGGTGGGTCGTCAGGGCCAGACAGGGCCTTCACTGCTGGCCTAAACACTCAGAATCACTGACTTACGTATTAATATTTTTCCCATTAATATGTATATAATTATTCCTAATAGTCTATTCTCTTCATCTCAAAATTTTTCTCTAGGTTGCACTTCTAGTAGTGCATGTTTATGTTACAGTTTCTATCCAAACATATTTCAGCCATCACTTGTTGCCAGGGTAAAAAAAATAAATCAGCCTTGAGAACTTCAGAATTATAAGTGCAGGTGCCTGTAGCTTCAAATACATGACAAGGAAACTGTCGCTTTGACCAATCAGATTTCGAGTTGGCGACAACAGAGCCATCTAGCAGGCAAACGATAACAGCTACATTTTCATGTCCTTTAATTGGATAGTCAGAAAGCGCACTAGTCAGAGCTCGCAAACAGAATCATTAGCAATTTACACAAATTAAAATATTTTTAACAGCTGTTTTTTTTTTTTTTCATTTCACATTGGCTGACAGAGAAGAAGAAATTTCCAAAACAGATTGTTCAAGAAAAGCTGAATATCATGAGGAAAGGTCAGCCAAATAGTTTAAAACAATTAAGTTTTTTCCAGAGCCATTTATACTTTTGCATTTTCTTATCTGTAGAATTTGCACAAAAACTTAATTTCAAATTTCCATGAAAACTCATTAAAAAATGCACAAAAAAGGCACCATTTTATGAAGTTATTATTGATGCTTCTGCTAGAGGTAGTGTACGCTGGCGGTGCAGCTATGGTTGAAGCGAAAGGAGACTTGTTGAACTTGTTGAGACTTGTTCTCACTACTGAGTTACCTATCTTTGATGCAGCGCTCTATTATACTGCTTTTCTTTATAATATTGATGTTTCTATAATTGTGGTGTCATAATGAAGGTATTAAGAGACAACTGAAGGCTGTGAAATGCACAGCGTGCCATTGTAAGTTATGGTAGACATCCTAGACTCTGGCCATACCAAAATATATAATGTATTTACACAATTCCTACAGTGTTGCTTTGGATTTCGGAAACACACGGATAGAGACCACAGCATTTCTTACTTGGAGAACTCAAACTTTGGAAAGCCAATAAAGTTCCTGATGTAGATGGTGAAGTTCTCTGCCTGTCCCAGCAATGGCACTCTGAAAACCACATCATAACCAAGTCTCGTTTCTTTAGCTGTGTATCAGGCTGCAGCAAAATAAATTTACAAGAGGAAATGATTATAGTATGATGGTGTAAGGTGCTGTTTTTCTTACACTGGGGTGTGTCTGCTCTCAATCGGACACCAGCCATAAATTTCACACGTGCCTGTCTCATTTATACAACGCCCCGTCTTTAACCCTGTGCCGAAAGACAAAAAATGAAAACATTAATTTCAAAGAACAGTTCTTTGTTCTGTAATAAATAAATAAATAATGACTTAAAATAATTCTATAACCTTTACATGCCTCAAAAGAATAAATTGTATAGATACTGTATTTTTTTTATGTAAAAAAAAAAATTGCTTTATACAAAACATAGATACCATATGTTTATCATATGCGTTCTGAAAATATCATTTTATATTATTCCTTATTTGCTGTTATAATAAATTCCACACTTCTAGGAGGATATTCCAATAGATTTTGGAGTGTGTTTTTGGAGATTTGTACTCATTCAGCCACAAGTCTATTAGTAAAGTCAAGTATTAAAAATGCATGATGAGGCCTAGGGTGCAGTCAGCGTTAGAATTTATCCCAAAAGAGTTCAGTAGTGTTAAGGCCAAAGCTCTATAGCAGGAGATCTTTCACTTGGATACATATAGCCCATATTTTCATAGAGCTGACTTTGTGAACAGTTTTAGGTCTCATAGTTCAAGTGAAAATGTAATTCTATCACATCCACAGACATGTAACCTTATACAGCCACCAATCTTGTGGTAACAGTTTGGGGAAGTACCACATATGGCTGGTTGTCCCGATACTTTTGTCTATAGAGTGTATGTAGCTCATTTTTTTCTAGCTACGGTGACAAATCAAACTAGCTAACCTATATTTTTAACCTATTTTTTTTCTGTTTACTTTTGTGACCCACTGATTCTGTCACAGTTGTACTTATTGTTCCATTTTGTCTAATTTTTCATTGTACCAGCTTCTTACTGATTCACTTAATTGCTGACTTTCTGTACATAACGTTTGAAACACTTACTACAACAACTATGCAAAATCTCTCATAGCTAATTCACCTAGCATTTTCACAGTATACAATATTGGTTAAACAGTGGTGCAGAGGGAAGATATTCTGCCTATTAGCTTTGGCATTCCAGTTTTGAACATGGGCTCAAGTTCCTGTCGTCTCTGTCTCCTGGGATTTTTTTAATGTCAAGTCACGTCAAGTGGCTTTCCTGACATTTTAACCATGTATAGTACAGTTCACAGTGAAACAAAACAAGCATTATTTCATATTTCATATGTCCAGTAGCTGGATTAGCTATGCTAAATCTTCCTCTAGATTTCAAAGGATAAATGTATGTATGCCCTGTGATGGACTGGTGCCCCAGTCAGGGTTTATTCCCTTTTGTGTTAAGTGTCTCTTTCTGGTCTGAACTCTTAGCTGTCTTTACATGCTGTGTTGTTTCACTTTGTTGAACCTAAAGTTCAGTTGGTTTACCACACAGTTTCTTTCCTCACTATGCCAAGCTATAAATATATAAACTGAATCTGAAGCTGGCACAATGAATCTTAAAGGAAATGGCACCTGTTAGTGGGTGGGATATACTGTATTTTGCAGCAAGTGAACATTTTGTCCTCAAAGTTGATGTTTAGAAGCAGGAAAAATGGCAAGCTTGTGGCGAGGACACTTACTAGTCCTTAGCCCTGTGTTTTCTGTTTTCTGTAATTATTGTTGTATGTAGCACCAGGGTTCAGGAGGAACGTTGTTTCATTTCACTGTGTAATGCGTCCGCTATATATGGTTGAAATGACAATAAAAGCTTCTTGACTTGACTTGACTTAAGGATTTGAAGGAGTTTGACAAGGGCCAAATTGTGATGACTAGACGATTGAGCCAGAGCATCTCTAAAACTGCAGCTCCTTAGGGGTGTTGGGTGTTTGAGGGTCTGCAGTGGTCTATCAAAATTAGTCCAAGGAAGGAACAGTTGTGAACAAGAGAAAGGTTCATGGGCGGCCAAGGCCATGGTCCGATTCAACAGACGAGATACTGTATTACACAGTGAATTGCAGTTTGTTGCATATGAGGCTGTGCAGCCATGTTGACCTCTGTCCACTTCCAAAAGTGCCAACAATGGACTACGGAGCAATAGAAGAAGGTGGTTAAGTCTGATGAATCACACCAAAAAGGGGACCAACATATCATAACATCTTTTCTCCAAATATTTTCTTTTAATCCCCTATAGTCTTGTAAATATTAATAATAATTCCTCTTACCATGACCTGCTATTACAGCAACTTCCTCTGTGCAGTCATTATCATGGGAACAGATACCGTCAGGGACCTTGGAACTCTAAAAGCGTTAAAATAAACATGCAAATAACAACAGTCATATACATCATATACAACAAAACAGACATTTAAAAAAGATTATATTTTTTAAAGGAAAAAAGCTGTTCAAGCCTGGCATGCTCTATGTGAAAAAGTAATTGTCCCCAAATACTTTTTCACAGCACAGTATGGTGGTGGTTTTTCATTTTCAGTCATAATATTCACCCAAGGAAAGCCAGCCAGAATTTCTCAGCATGAGTAAATCTCTACTAAGCATGTGTCAATGGTGTTCAAGACCCAACAGTTTTTCTCAGTTGCTTTATAGTGTTTCTCAGATCAGAAATGAAATTCTCAAAGCTACGTCCATGGCATCAGATCAGCCAATAATCAACAAGTTATCTAAAACAGGTCAAAGGTGAAACTCAGGAACATTCAATTGGCAAAATTTACATTTTGTGCTGAAAACATTCATAGATGCCATTCAGATGAAATTAAGCCTTGTGCATTTTCAATCATTGTAATCCAAACCATAGTTTATATCGAGAAATAGTGAAACCGTGTGCCATCATACTGACTACATGACTAAACATTTTGTCTATCTTGTTTGTGAACAATGACAAAAGGACTTATTATTCTGATGGCAATAATATGTTCATTGAAACAAATACTAACTTTTGAGAGTACTATACTTCTAGGTTTATAGAGAACTATGATTTTGAGAAAATTACATGCTACTGCAATAAATTTAATGTGTTGTGCTGTTGTACAAATTGCTTTGCGAATCGGTTTTCAAATATAAAGGATGATTCGAAAGATGTTCCAATGCAACTGAGAAAAACTGTAAATGTGGTGCTTACCTCAGCACACAAGCTCAGCGTTTGGTTTGGAGTCTCCAGATAATTTGTCACAATGAAGAAGACATTTCCCCCCTTAATGAAAAGAACAAACAATGACTTGGTTATTTTCAAATAATTAGGATAATGAATGATCCTGTAAACAAAACAGGATTGGAAAAAAAAAAGTAATAATAATGATATATAATAATATAATTGGTGCTTTTACCTAGTTATGATGATGCTCACATTTCCCATTGTCTGGGTTCTTTTGTTTGATTTTATTTTTATATTTTAATTACACCCCTGTATGCCCATACAAACTCATACTTTTGTGGTTTAACGAATTTAGTTGAAAGAGCAATAAACAGGAAAACACATGCCTAACAGGAAGCTCAAACCTTATGCAGAAAAAGTTTTTTTTTTTTTTTTGTTTTTTTTTTTTCCTGTTCCAGTGCATTGTAATATTCCAACCCAAAGAACACACTTGTTAGTGATTTCATTTAATCATATCCACAGAAATAAATTTACAGTTCATTTGTAGAGGCAAGCTGAAGCTGTTATTATGAATCAGCTGCACGTTTACATTCCAAAATCACGGTCGCCTTGGACTCACGAGTGTTTGCTTTTGAATTGCACACAAAATCAGCAGCATGCCTACCTGAGAGGGTATGACATAATCTTCGGCACCCCATACATGAAGACCACGATCTGTGGTGTTAATGAGAGCAACACCTTTAAGCTTTGTGAACACTGAGCTATGAATGTTCTTCTCTGTCTCTTGGTAGCCTTTCTTCCATACGAAGACCCAACTGCAAAAAGAAGTGTTGCAGAAGGAATGAGACTCTCAAAGATGGACTGATTATCATCATGCTAATTTAATGTAGTTGCAGAAAATGTATATTATTACAACTCAACTTGAATGAAACTGTATATCAGGTATATCACAATGATATTGTGAAGCCTTATAGTTTGGCCATTTTTACTACTGGGATTAGGAATATTGTTAGTGATGATATAATATCATGCATATAAAGATAATATTTGAATGATATGTAAATATTGTATGGCCAATATATTATAGCAATGTAATAGCAATTTAGTATACAACACTAAAATAATATAATTTTTTTATAAACCTTTTTTGACCAACCTGTTTAGGCTTCCTCTCTCTCTCTCTCTCTCTCTCTCTCTCTCTCTCTCTCTCTCTCTCTCTCTCTCTCTTTCTCTCTCTCTCTCTCTCTCTCTCTCTCTCTCTCTCTCTCTCTCTCTCTCTCTCTCTCTCTCTCTCTATATATATATATATATATATATATATATATATATATATATATATATATATATATATATATATATATTTAAAACTATTACTCTTTGAAATCAATCATCTGACTTTTTTTTTTTGACAGTGCAATTCACAGTTATAAATACTATACCCTTTCTCCTTTGACTTCTTTCATTGAAAAAAAGATTGGTGATTGGGGCAGACTTTAATGGGCATGTAGGTAAGGAGAACAGAGGTGATGAGGAGGTGATTGGTAGATATGGCCTTAAGGAGAGGAATGTGGAAGGGCAGATGGTGGTAGATTTTGCTAAAAGAGGATGAAGAGTGGAAAGTCGGTAGGACAAGATGACATACCGGTAGAAGCATGGAGATGTTTAGGAAAGATGGCAGTGGAGTTTTTAACCAGATTGTTTAACAAGATTTTGTAGGGTGAGAGGATGCCAGAGGAATGGAGAAGAAGGGTGCTGGTACCGATCTTTTGTAATAAGGGATATGTGCAGACCTGCAGTAACTACAGGGGAATTAAGTTGATCAGTCACACCATGAAGTTATGGGAAAGAGTAGTGGAAGCCAGGCTGAGAGAAGAGGTGACCATCTGTGAGCAACAGTATGGTTTCATGCCGAGGAAGAGCACCACAGACGCATTATTTTTCTTTGAGAATTTTGATGGAGAAGTATAGAGAAGGTCAGAAGGAGTTGCATTGTGTGTTTGTGGATTTAGAGAAAGCGTACGACAGAGTGCAGAGAGAGAAGTTGTGGTATTGTGTGAGGAAGTCAGGTGTGCCAGAGAAGTATGTGAGGGTGGTGCAGGACATGTACAGTGTGACAGCAGTGAAGTGTGCAGTAGGAACGATAGACTGGTTTAAGGTGGAGGTTGGATTGCATCAAGGATCGGCTCTGAGTCCTTTCCTGTTTGCAGTGGTGATGGACAGGTTGACAGACGAGGTCAGACAGGAGTCTGTTTGCGGATGATATTGTGATTTGTGGTGAGAGTAGGGAGCGGGTTGAGAAGAGCCTGGAGAGGTGGAGGTATGCTCTGGAGAGAAGGGGAATGGGTCAGTAGGAGTAAGACAGTACATGTGTGTGAATGAGAGGGAGGGCAGTGGAGTGGTGCGGTTGCAGGGAGAAGAGGTGGAAATTGTGGAGGAGTTTAGGTACCTGGGGTCAACAGTGCAAAGTAATGGAGAGTGTGTTAGAGAAGTGAAAAAAAATAGTGCAGGCAGGGTGGAGTGGGTGGAGAAGAGTGGCAGGAGTGATTTGTGATAGAAGAGTATCTGTGAGAGTGAAAGGGAAAGTTTATAGGACTGTGGTGAGACCTGCGATGATGGTTTAGAAACAGGGGCATTGTAGTTGGTTTGAAAGAGGTAGAGTATAGAGACGGAAGATCCGCTGTGCAACCCCTAATGGGAGCAGCCGAAAGAAGAAGAAGAAGAATTTATGTTATATTACACTTGACTACCTATTGGACACAGTGGAATATTTTACAGACAGTCACCACATGTAGCATTTTCCATTGTTTTTTGTCTTGGATACTTTCCTTTTTTACTTTGAGTAAAATTTTGATGATCTGCTGCAAGTGAAAGGTCGGTTCTCGGGACTTTGTTCAAATCTGTCCACTGCTGCAAAAAAAGTTTATCAACTCCTGATACAGGTTATTAGACAACCAGATCATTTACTAGATACATTTTAATTTTCTTTGTATAATGAAGCGACTTCAGCTGGTGGTGCAGCTCAGAGCTCTGTTATAGAGACTTGCACTGAGGGGCTACAAATAGCATTGTGTCCTGGGGTAGTTTTTTTCAGCACAAGGCCAACACATGCCACCAGGCTGTGACTCTCCCCCTGATATATCACAAATCAGCTGAGACTTACTGGGCACAATAACCTATAAGCCAACTCAAGACAGCTCCGGTGCGCACTTACCCGATAAGGTATCCGATCACGGCGAGTTGAAAGATCCTGAACAGCAATCCGATCTTCTTGTTCTTCGCGATGAAGAACTTCTCCGTCTTGTAGTCGAAAATCGAGTTGACGAGTTGGCCGCACACGCTTGCCATGCCCGCTGCACACCAGATTCTGTGACCATCGTATATTGTGACCCTAGTGGGCGCTGTTGCTAAAATGCAGCTGAAAATAGATCATCTAGAGAAGTGCGCTACGCAAACAGCGTAAATGCAAACATCGGCGTCCACTGTTACCTGGAGAACAAGTCTGCTGTCGTGCTGCAAAGAAACAGATGGATGCGCCATGAACTGTTCATAAAAGACTCATTTATTGTACTTTAAACAAACAAAGCTACTCAAATGCTTTTCTCTATTTTCATGACTGCTTTTTTTAACCACCCTGAATGTAAGTTATTCATTAAGGCTAATAAAATGTAGTCAGATGCGGATGCTTTAGACTGTTAATTGCATATGTGTGTGTATATATATATATATATATATATGTGTGTGTGTGTGTGTGTGTGTGTGTGTGTGTGTGTGTGTGTGTGTGTGTTTGTGTTTGTGTTTATATATATATATCACCACTGTTCCTTTGTTGGACCATTTCTGCAGACCAGGAAACCCCACAAGAGCTGTAGTTTTTGAGATGCTTTGACCCAGTAGTCTAACCATCACAATTTGGCCAAAATGTTCACTTGCTACCTACTACAGTATATCCCACCCACAAACTAGTGCCATGCTGAAGAGATATTTGCAATTTATTCACCGATGACAATGTTACAATGTCATTGTTATGCCTGGTCTGTGCATATGGATTCAGTGGTTACCTTGTGGACTGCCAACACTGTTGGGAGTTTTTCCCAGAGAATCCAAAAAAAAGGCTTTTTCTTTCAGAAGGAAATATTGCCTATTGAAACTGTTATCACTCATATATTCTTTCACATATATTGGTTATACTGAAATTCTTATCTTAAAATATTGTCTGACATTAAACCAGTCCGTGGCACAAAAAAGGTTGGGAACTACTGCTCTAGATTATCTATTTTAAGATGCATTTTAGCAACAGCGCCCTCTAGCGTCACAGCATACAATGGTCACAGAATCTAGTGTAACACCTGTTACCGAGCTGCGCGTGAGCCACTCTCTAGAAGTAGGAGGTGCTGCAGCAACATGACTTGATACCATGAAATCCAGCTACTGACACAAAATCCACACTGGACTGTTGCTTATAAATCCAGTGCAACAGAATAAAAACCCTTCCTGAACACTCCAGCATGGACTTCTGACCCTTTCCTTCTGGTAATCTGGAACAGAATTATCAAATACCCCGAGCATACACTTTCTCCACCTAAAAATAACTACTAAGCACGTTATTAAAATGTCAATATTTCTTTGTGCACTGGGGTTCTGCTCCTGAATAGATACACTGCCCATCCAAAAAAAAGTCACCACCTAGATTTAACAATGTATATATGTAAGAGCCTCCCATTAAATAATTACTGCATGGGTAATTATGTTTCAGCTGGCAACAAGTTATTTAACTGTAACCAAAGGTGGGAAGTAATAAAGTACAAACACTTTGTTAGTGTACTTAAGTAGATTTTTCTGGTATCAGTATTTTACTTCACTATTTGTTTTTCAGACAACTTTTTACTTTTACTCATTAAATGTTTATACAAATATCTGTACTTTCTACTTCTTACATATTCAAACCACCAGCATCATTACTAGTATTATTTCTTCTCATTGAGCGCCATTTCCAGCCTATCAACCTATCATTGCTTGGCTTTTTCACTAAACCACTAATGTATTATTTCCTGGCTATCACGCACCACAGACTAGACTAGAGGAGCTAACAATAAGCAAGGCAACAAGTGGAATGGCTAATGTGAATTCAGAGTACAAATAAATAAAAACAAAGACATTCCTGAACACCCATGGCCATACAGTGGAGTGAAAAAGTGTTTTCCCTTTCTGATTTCTTTTTCTTTGCATGTTTGTCACACTTTAATGTTTCAAATCATCAAACTAATTTAAATATTAGTAAAAGATAAGACAAGTGTACACAACATGCAGTTTTTAAATGAAAGTTTTTATTATTGAGGGAAAACAAAATCCAAAACTATATGGCCCTGTGTGGAAAAAGTGTTTGCCCCCTGTTAAAACTGTGGTTTATCAGATCTGAGTTCAATTTCTCTAGCCACACCCAGGACTGATTACTGCCACACCTTAAATAGGACCTGTCTGACAAAGTGAATTGGACCAAAAGATCATGCCGAGATCCAAAGAAATTCAGAAACAAATGAGAAAGAAAGTAATTGAGATCTATCAGTCTGGAAAAGGTTATAAAGCCATTTCTAAAGCTTTGGGACTCCAGCGAACCACAGTGAGAGCCATTATTCACACATGGCAAAAACATGGAACAGTGGAGAACCTTCCCAGGAGTGGCCGGCCAACCAAAATTACCCCAAGAGCACAACGACGACTCATCCAAGAGGTCACAAAAGACCCCACAACAACATCCAAAGAACTGCAGGCCTCACTTGCCCCAGTTAAGGTCAGTGTTCATGACTCCACCATAAGAAAGAGACTGGGCAAAAATGGTCTGCATGGCAGAGTTCCAAGACAAAAACCGCTGCCAAGCAAAAAGAACATAAAGGCTTGTCTCAGTTTTGCAAGAAAACATCTTGATGATCCCCAAGTCTTTTGGGAAAATACTCTGTGGACTGACGTGACAAAAGTTGAACTTTTTGGAAGGTGTGTTTCCCATTACGTCTAGCGTAAAAGTAACATTGCTTTTCAGAAAAAGAACATCATACCAACAGTAAAATATGGTGGTGGTAGTGTGATGGTCTGGGGCTGTTTTGCTGCTTCAGGACCTGGAAGACTTGCTGTGATAAATGGAACCATGAATTCTGCTGTTTACCAAAAAATCCTGAAGGAGAATGTCCGGCAATCTGTTCGTGACCTCGAGCTGAAGCAAACTTGGGTTCTGCAGCAAACAAGTGATCCAAAACACACCAGCAAGTCCACCTCTGAATGACTAAAGAAAACCAAAATGTAGACTTTGGAGTGGCCTAGTCAAAAACCTGACCTGAATCCTATTGAGATGCTGTGGCATGAACTTAAGGTGGTTCATGCTCGAAAACCCTCCAATGTGGCTGAATTACACCAATTCTGCACAGATGAGTGGACCAAAGTTCCTCCACAGTGCTGTAAAAGACTCATTGCAAGTTATCACAAACGCTTGGTTGCAGTTGTCGCTGCTAAGGGCGGCCCAACCGGTTATTAGCTTTAGGGGGCAAACACTTTTTCACACAGGGCCATGTAGTTTTGGATTTTGTTTTCCCTCAGTAATAAAAAAAACTTCATTTTAAAACTGCATGTTGTGTTCACTTGTGTTGTATTTTACTAATATTTAAATTAGTTTGATGATCTGAAATATTTAAAGTGTGGCAAACATTGGGGGGGAAAAAATCAGAAAGGGGGCAAACACTTTTTCACACCAATTTATATGAGGGAAATGTTTGAAATTATTGGCATAAAAAAGGATTCCTGGCAAATGAGCTGCGAATTGTGTCAACCCAAAAACACGAAGTGCTGGCCTTTAAGTATTCGCCGTTGAATTTGAGAAAGCAGATGACGGTAAATTACATGTTTTATTGTTATATCTTTCTTGTCATGAGCCTTTTTAATGTTTTTAGTAATAATAGTGTTTGCTCTGTCTGTAATTTGAGCATAAATCCATATGGGTGCACATTTTGCTATCACATTAACTATTGTGCAGCACGTGTGTTTGCTTAATTAGTGAATGTTAGTTAACGTAGCTAATTATACATTTGTAATGTTAGCTAGCTGTTAGCTGGAATATAAATTAACTTTATTCACAATCATTATATCACCCCTGGGTGCATAATGTTCAGGGTCTACACCCGCTAAGTGTTGTTGAACAGGAGGGTTTTAAATCCCTTGTGTATCTACTACAAGGAAGTGTTGTGGTAATATCTCATGGCACTGTAAAAATAAAGGTGAAAAGGCAACACAGAAAATAAAGAACAACCTGAAAGCAGCCATGAGTGAAACTGAGTTCATTGCAACCACCACTGACTGCTGGACAGCACACCGACAGAGCTCCATAGGTGTCACGCCACACTGGATAGATGAAGAAACTCTACAGGAATGCTAAAAGGCACACATTCTTTTTCTGCACTTGCAGGTGCCATGTATGAAATTCACACTGACATCCGTGACACGGTTGTTCGCACAACGACTGACAATGGCTCCAATTTTCTAAAATCATTTAGAATCTATGGTGAGCTTGAAGAAAATAATAATCCAGAAATGGTGGAAGGTGCCAGGCAAAGTCAGATGGGAGAAAGAGAGAGTGGTGATGATGAGGATAATGATGAAGAGGGGAAAACAATGAGGGTGTTGAGTTTGTTGATGCTGGAACCATGTTGAACCAAGATGATGGCCTGAAATATCAATTGCCCAAACCCCATCACTCTGCCTGCCACCTTTTGAATCTGGTGTCTACAGTTGATGTCTTGGAAGCCAATTCCGCTTACAATCGACTGCCTCTGGACAGCTTTTTTACACATGGATTTACCACCAGAGTCCAGACATTAACCCCACTGAGAATCTCCGCAAACATTATGCATAAACATAAACACCAAAGAGAGCTCTCTGGTTCCAGTTGTTGCTTTGTTTCCATCCCATGATTAACACACGGGGGTGGGGGGAACAAATGCAACCTGAATTATAATCACATACTGTTTACAAGAAATGGGTAATGTGAAAGGTTATTCTCAGACAAAAGGACGAAAATGTCAGCAAGAGGTGTGATTTTATGACGTCATTGTATATTGACTATAATTCATACAAGTTTAAATAAAGAGATTAGAACTCTTCTCTGACCAAAAAAATAAAAACCCAAACAAACATGCCAATAAGTAAGAGAGAAACTGCCTCTGGATATACACGTTTCTGATTCCTTAGACATCCAGGATGTTTTTCATTTGCAGCCAGTGTTCGGTAGGCCACGGATTGGGAGTGAGAGGCATAACATTATTAAATGCTATTATTAAAAAAACTTAACACATAAATTAGATTAATGTTTTTATAACCAGGGCTATTAAGATAGTGTCACCCCCAATTTTCACAAACAACTTACTAAAGTGACCAAGACAATCAGTTGAGCGGTTTGAAACCTGATCAATGTACAGCATAAAAATCAAACACACTACTAATAAAGCCTGCAGTTTCATAACCAAAGCATAGGACTATCAGCAGTACTAATTCATATTAAATAATTTTGGGTGGTCAGATTAACATGAACTTTGTAACCAGTGATTTATTAAACATTATATACACACACTTCATATGCTAATTTTTCAACCAGTTAAATATAATCTATACTCAAGGTTTGTATCAGCTATATCTAAAATCTGTAATATATCAGCTTTTCATTATTAAAATGGCACTTTCCTTTTAAGCTCATTTTTAGTTTACCAGCTGGTCCTATAAACCAATTATCAACTCAGTTTCATAAACAAACCTACCTGACATGGTAAAAAAACAACAGTTGCTGGCTGAGTGATGGGTAAAGGAGGCGCAGAAAAGAGTAAAAAACACACTCATACTCAAACCATTTTATACCCTTAAAAATATTTTTACACAAAAAACTGGCCCTTCATTAATTCTTAATTTCATATTAGAATTAGATTAAACTATTTAAACCTAATAGACAAAACATTAAGAAAAATATAAAGAAGAAAAGAAACCAAACGTTAACGCACACAAAATTTTTATTAGGCTTTAACATGTTTGAGGGAGGTCGAGAACTACTGTGCAGGTGAAGTAACAGTTAAAACTTGACATTTAGCTAAATATTTTAAAACATTAACTCAGCGGCATGCCGCCCCTGAGACGCAGCACCAGGTGGAGCGTGGACTCCTTCTGGATGTT
>JAAIIK010000041.1:4773821-4786912 GCA_014706435.1 Silurus glanis | reverse complement strand
TTTATATCTTATATATTCTTATATTTTATTTTATATAGTTTTTATACTTTATTTATCAGTCTTCTTTTTCTTTGTATTATTTTCCTCCCCATCCTATTCCCTCATGCCGGACCGTCATAATAAGCATTTCACTGCATGTCGTACCCTGTATGTATGTGTATGTGACAAATAAATTTTGATTAGATTTTTTTTTTTATTTGAAATGGTACAGACTCCTTGTGGGTCAGTATAGAACCCTTTGCATGTGCCCCAAGAATGCTAACATCCCTCCCCTTTATTAATAATTTTAGGGCAGTCCACTCGGTAGTTGAAAACACCCTTTTGGCTTGGGAAGAGTTCAGAAAGCATCTCCCAGCAATCTGACCATCATGCAATACCCAATCACCTTGAACTCTGACTTCCCTGCCTTGTCATGTGCCAATATTGGCCTTTGGACCTGGAAGAAAGGGTATCTCTAATTTAATCAGTTTATCTATAGATACTGTTTTTACAGTTTTCCTCAATTGCTTTGGAGCATTTCTCAGATCAGAAATTAAATTCTCAAAACTCCTTGTTTTATATCCATGTCATTTAGTCACTTGTGCACATCATAAAAAACATTTCTCGCTTTCCTTTAAGTAACCAAAATATATATCTTTACTACACAGTGACTGTTGTGTTTGCTGTTGTTATGGATCACATATTTGTTTTTAGAAAATGCTGATAAACCGGTTGTGACGTTGTTTCAGGATGTTTACACAGGGTAAACACCTAGTTCAAGGTACAAGATGTGCAGGATATCTGACAGAATTCATGTTAAAGAGGCAGATGTTGCAATACAGGTCAGATAATAGTGACAAAGCATAAGCTTTGATGATAATTGTCAAGAATGCTTTTAAGTTTTTCCCCCCTACATCAGCATATGGAATTTGATTAAACCAGGTTTTTAACAGAAACAGGTTGTTTCTGAAACAAATATAGTATCACAATAACCAATACCACAATAATACAAAAGCAAATGATCACCTGACATTAATTTTATGTTTAAAACATGAAATGTAAATTACAACACCACCATCAATTGTTAAAAGGAGCATATGTTCATTCTTTACTGAATAACATTGACTAGAATTAGCTACACGACTGCTCAATCAAGACAGAATTACAGTTTGAAATTTAAACACACTGATTTAAAGACATCCATTTAATTGTTTTCTATAAACACATAGACAAATAGTTTTAGTATTATTATTACAGTTTTACAGTTATAACTGCTATGGCCATTATGAAAAGTTGTTTCATGTTCTGATCATTTTAAGTATGTCTTTCTGTCTGGTACGATACACATTTACATTCACAATTATCGAGATATCAATTGAACAATTGATTGGCATGTTTCTAAAATGTGGAATTGACCCATAAATATGATGTTTCTGCGTGTCCTAAACGCACTGCAATGATGGGTCGTTCATGAACGCTCCATTCATTCTGAACAAGTCGTCTCAAACAGTGATTCGTTCATTTTCTACTGGACGTGCATGAGAAAAGCAGGAAACAGAATTGAGTAGTTTACCTCTTGACTTCTAGTCCGAGTCATTTGTTCGCTTTCACGTGACACTCATATACGTTATGCAGTGCATTATACAGGAAACAGAATTGAATAGTTCATCTCATGGGTCCTATGGTTCGAGTCATTCGTCCCTTTGTCCCATGACTTCCATATTTGCTATGAAGGTCAATAAAGAATTAAAGGGACAAAATAAGCTAACTTACTCAAAAAAATAGATTTTGTCATTTTGATGAATGAGATTCAAAGAACCAAGACACTAAAATGATCCGTTCTTCCCATCAGTAGTGTACTGTCTCATGTTATATGCTCACTCCAGTTTTCCCAATGTCTGTTACTTCAAAGCTAATTATTAAACCATAGTATTTATTGAGAAACAGCTTTTAATAGTGGTATATTTCCACACCATTCTGGTATATTTATTGGGAGTGAAAAGGATGGAAAGGATTAGAAATTAGTTTATTAGAGGGACAGCGCAAGTAGAACGTTTTGGGGACAAAGTGAGAGAGGCCCAATTGAGATGGTTTGGTCATGTGCAGAGGAGGAACATGGGGTATATCAGTAGGAGAATCCTGAGGATGGAGCCACCAGGAAGGAAGAAAAGAGGAAGGTCATGGAGGGGGTTTATGGATTCGGTGAGGAAAGACATGCAGGTAGTTGGTGTGAAAGAGGCAGATGTAGAGGACAGAGTAGTATGGGGACATATGATCCACTGTGGCGACCCCTAATGGGAGCAGCCGATATAAGAAGAAGAAACAGAAAAAGAAAAATAAGATTCTGGTATATTCTCAGCAACAAAATGGCTGCTCAAGGTCAGGATAAGATGGTGATGATGAACTCTGTGATGCCAGAGTAAAAGTGTGAGCCAGTAGGCTAGTGTGAATAGTCAGTTGTGTTTGTTTCATACTATGCTGTGCATTTTCAAGGCTGTATGATCTGAATGAAGAAATCTCTGAACTGGTTTGTCTAGAACATGCACAACTGGTATCATGATGGATCTGGAAAGATGTGTAAATGATTACAAAGAACACATAAGCTTGATTTAATAATCAACAGAATTGGATGAAAAGTAAACTAATAATATGAAACCCAATTTGTAAAAAAAAATGTCATTTAATCCCTGGATTCATGTAACCATGTTTTTAGTAATATGGACACAAATGGATCTATTTTGCCCAGTAAACACGAGTGCTTATACGATTTCAGGCTGTTGAATGAAATATAAAACAGGAATTACAGCTTGATCGAGCAATGATCCTTTGCCATCTGCTCGTGTATCATTAACATAAGGTGGATTTATATATATATATATATATATATATATATATATATATATATATATATTTTTTTTTTTTTTTTTATAAACCTTTTCCACCAAAGTTCAGGTTTATTTATTTTTCCTATTTGCTCACCGGCGTGATCAACTGCATGCTGACGTCAGCTCAACTGCTGTTTTGTTTGAATCACTCCGCAGTGTCGCGGTCCCTACAAGTACGTTCAGGAAATTTCCGTTTGAATCACTCCGCAATGTCACAAATTGTTTTAATATAAACATTGGTATTGACAACTGTAGGTTAAAATACAACGACATTTTTTATATATATTTTTTAAATAAATATATTAATGAAATGGGAAAAAATATAATAAAAAAAAAGAAAAAAGAATAACCGGAACTAGTTTCAATCGCGGACGAATTCAGTCACGTGACACGCTGAATCGCGTCTCGTGCAGTTTAGACATACTGCTGTCGTCGCCGCTTGGTTTAGGTGTGTTTACTGTGTTTGCTAAAAAGGTATGACTTTTCTTCTGTATACAGGTTTAATTCAAGCGTAATTTATACTACTGATGTTTTTAGGGCTGTTTTGTTATTATCATAATGAGGTTAACCTGAGCTGTAATTCGCATTTGAAACTATTTGTTTTGTTTGCATAAAGTAAAACTGGCTTTAAATGATTTTTGTTTTGTAAACGGAGTATAAAAAGGTTATTTTCAGTAAGAATGTTGGTTGGCGTTTCTTTGTTCGGCACAGGGCGTCTTTGCTGCGTCATTTTTGCTTCTCAAACAATGAACCAGGGCGTCATTAAAAATGGCTACTCGAGTGCATTAAATGGCGACCATTTTGATGTAAATATAAATTCTCGGTTTCCCTCGGTTGTTTTAAAGCCTACATAATTAAGATTTTTATTTTTTCTTGTCGAACTAAAATTTCATGTGGGTTTATTTCCTTCTTTTTTTTTTACTCATTACATGGTGGTGTCTTTAAATATACCATAAAAAGCCTACTTATGCTTTTTTTTATTTGTATTCACTAAATATTTAAAGTTTGCTTTATGTAATCTAGATGGGTTTTTTTTTTTTGTTTTACTGTAGAATAAAAAAAATGCAGATCTTTGTGAAGACCTTGACTGGCAAGACCATCACCCTTGAGGTTGAGCCAAGTGACACCATTGAGAATGTCAAGGCCAAAATCCAGGACAAAGAAGGCATTCCCCCAGATCAGCAGAGGTTGATCTTCGCTGGCAAGCAGCTGGAAGATGGTCGCACCCTGTCCGACTACAACATCCAGAAGGAGTCCACCCTCCACCTGGTGCTGCGTCTCAGGGGCGGCATGCAGATCTTTGTGAAGACCCTGACTGGCAAGACCATCACCCTTGAGGTTGAGCCAAGTGACACCATTGAGAATGTCAAGGCCAAAATCCAGGACAAGGAAGGCATTCCCCCAGATCAGCAGAGGTTGATCTTCGCCGGCAAGCAGCTGGAAGATGGTCGCACCCTGTCCGACTACAACATCCAGAAGGAGTCCACCCTCCACCTGGTGCTGCGTCTCAGGGGCGGACAGTAAATTTCTCGTTAGTTTAAAAGTAAAATCTCTTGTGCCTTTTTTTTTTCTTTTTTTTTTTTTTTTTTTTTTTTTTTAGCCCCCACCCCCGATTGTTGAAGCCACAAAATGAGGCACAATAAAAATAAAACTTCAATGCATTCGTTTGTTGTACTTGTTTTTCTTATTTTACTATCTTGTTTAACTTGATGTTAGGTTTTTTTGGATTGTTAAAGGGTATTTTAGTTAAATAGAACATTCTGATCTCAATCTTATAATGAAATTTAAGAAAGAACTTATTGCTTGCAGTGTCTCTCTCATATATAATTATTCATCTGTATGTATATGAAATATTTTTTTTTTTCTTGTCTTGTAACATTACCAGCTCTCCATTTACCCATGACTTGGCCAGCAGTCATTACTTGGTTTTTGCCAAGTCAGGTAAGTCTATTTCTAATGAGACTTCTGATTGATAAAAGGGGTGGGTGAAAATGAAAAGTAACAATTTACTAAAGTAATGAAATTATATTTTACAGAATTGGCACGTTTTCATGTAAACCCTTACAAAGAATAGAAGATAATTAATTGGGTGAATTCTTGCAGTATATAACTGTCAAACATTTTATAAAGCATTTTGTAGCTCTATTAATCTGACTACCCAAATTGAAAAATTAACATTAACATGTATAGTATTATGACCTAATACTGCCAATAGTCCTTTAATACAATTGGCTTATTAAACTAAATGTGGGTAGCAGTCATGGGGGGGAGGTGTATAAAAATAAAGAAAGGAGAGGGAAAAAAAAAAAAAAAAAAAAGCCCAACATCCACAACCCCACCCAGAGGGTCTCTTATAAGGATCACATTTGAACACTTAAAAAAAAAAAATTCTGTTATAACTAGATTACAATGAACAAGAGCAGATACACATATATCATGAGCTAGGTTTCTATGTTGGAACTATACAGTTTAGAAATCCTATGACATTTTGACATAATGCTAAAGCAGACAACATCTGTCAACCCGATTAAGGCCCACATATGGATGTGATGGTCAGGTGACACACGACAGAGATTACTGTTATACTAAATATCACAGCTGTATTTTGGTCATAGATCATCCTGACTGGGTCAATATTCAGTATTGCAAGTGCTATCGTTATTTTGTAACATTATTTGTGGAGACAATAAATTAATATTTGCATAATTAATATTTCAGACACAGTAGGGACAAATGTTGTGTATATTTTTGCTCAGTGGAAATAGATCCCAACCCAGCCTAGGTCATTTTATATTTAATCAGCTATCAAACTCATTAATTTGCATGCTCTTTTAAAAGTGCTTCTGGTAAATATTAGCATTTAATTTAATCCTTTTTTATCAATCAAGTGCTCATATTTTACATCAAACCATATAGTCCTGAAAAGGATCCTTTGCTTCGTCCTTGATTATATCCTCATCTCTACTGTAGTAACGGTTTAAGAACTGGTGGCTGAACACAAATGAGTGGAGGGATTTACGTTTCCCGCGGACCATTATTACTCAAGCACCACCCGCTAAACCCTGGAGTGCTGTTGTAATGTATGTACTATTGGGTATCAGCATTCTGTGATGAGCCTGCCCTCTAGTGGTGACTCATATAGTGATGTATTGAAGTTATTGCAGACTGAAAAATGGAGGAACGGGGAGACAACATGGTTACCGGTGGATGCACCAGAGATGTTGAATGTTATCGAGAATAAAAAGTCGGAATTAGGCGCTTTTTTATGTGGCAGAAACGGCTCCCATAGGATTCAGGCCAAAGAAATAGACAAAGTTTACATATTTTGGGATCATTTCAAACTAAAACACCATACAGTGCGGTTTTCTTTTTTTTTTTTAGACTAATCTAAAATGTATTTTTATTTATGATTTTTTTTAATGTGTATATTTGTATTTACATTTTGATGTAATATGGCAAATAAATGGGTTTAGTTTTCACAGACATTCTTGTTAACAATTTCAGCAATATAAATGTTATTTTTTTCTAAAAAAATAAAACAAGTTCCTTGTTGAGCCCATAAGCTTTGTATAAAAAATGCAGAGAACCAACCTGGATAGAGATTTTTGGTTCAATTCATTTCTCTCTGTTGTGTCATTTTTATACAATGCAGAAAACGATGGTTTCTGTGATTGTAGGTGAATGCTTTAACAATACAACATACTCTGAGTAAGCATTGATCGTCTTTATTTGTTATTAACGTTTTGTACATTTTTACAAATGATGAAAACATACTTCTTTTAATTTCTCAGCGTTGAACAAACCATTTCTCAAAATCTAAATTTAACTGGGGTTTTTGTTTCTTCACAAATTGTCAGGTTCTTTCCCTCCAAATGATTAGCATTCTCCGAAAATACCTGTCTTTCTCTGAGATGCCAATCAGCTGGCTCTTACCTCCATCTTTCAGCTGCATCATCGGACCAAATGAATACAAAAAAGCTGAGGTGAGGTAGCATAATGCCTAATAAGATTTATTTTTTGTTATAATGTACTCTATATGGACAGAAATATTGGGACCCTCTGACTTTTCCAGCCATGTGGAGTAATTGTCCACTATATAAACTATTATGGGGTTTTTTTTTGGTGCAAGAGATCTGCAACTGGAGGCTTCTGTCAGCAAATCAAATTCCTTGTAAGTGCAAACATATTTGGCATTTCCCAGGCATATGGATGTCTTTGAATCTGGTAACATTACATTCTCCCTTCACTTGAACCTGGAGACCCAACCCTGTTTCAGCATAACAGTGCCTCTGTGCACAAAGCTAGCTCCATGAAGATATGGTTTACATGGGTTGGAGTCTAAGATCTTGAGTGGCCTGCTATAGAGCTCTGACCTCAACCCTACTGAAAACCTTTGGGATGATTTGGAAGTCAAAGGTTTGCAGTACCTGATGTAAAAAAAAAGGCAGCGTGTATCGTCTGGAAAGTTGAATACATTACCAATCAAGTCACCATAGTTAGATGTTCTAATTTTTTTTTTTTACTGTTTTGAACATTTAATAATAATTAAGCTCATAGAGAACGGTGCAGTTGCCAAAAAAATATTAGACAAGTGAAATTCATCATATCGACCAGCTTCACGATGGAGCTTCAGCCAAGGAGCTTTTTAAATAATATATTTATTTTAAAAAAAAGTAGAATTCTTAAATCTCGAATTGAAAAGCTATTTGGATGAAATAAGTGCCTTAGAAGTCTTTATCAGAGTTGTGCACATTCTATACAAGATGTTGGAAAGGAAACTACATGAACATACTAGAATTCTAACTACGTATTAATCATTCCTTGAGTCATCTGGAAATGATACAGTCACCCTGTAGGAGTGTGTGTGTATGTGTGGAGACTCCCAAGATTCTCAACCCATCTGGACTGTTCTTTTTTATGTCACTATGCTAAAAGATACATACTGAAACCTGAGTTTGCTCTTTATTACTTGGCATATTCTCAAACAGGAGGAGTCTTTCTCAAACAGGAGGCCATGTTGCATCACTGCTTTCAGGTCATCAGGTTCAGATGCCTCTAAATTCTGTTCTCACGCAACATGTTCATAACCACAGTAAAGCCGTGCCTGTGGGGAAAAAAAAACATAAGTTCTACTAAAGGGGAATTATCTCAAATCAGAGTGTACTGCTACTAAAATCATATGTAACGTGTGTAGTGTGAAAGCATCTTGAGACTGTGTTCTATTTCTAATCTGTTGTAGATGAGAGTAAAACTTTTGTGTACTGTTATCAACTAAAATACTTGAATTCTGCTTTGTAAATAGTTTGTGTCAATAATTGTATTCCTTAAATCCTAATATTTAAGAATAAATATGTTCAAATGAACATTAACATATGTTTAATGTCATATTTTATTTTGCAAATAAGTAAAGCAGATATTCCCCACAAATCTTATTCTTATACACCTGTATTAACTTAGAGAAGGCCTCAACCATTCCATGTAGCACCTCTGCTTCCAAAACCACTACTTTACAGGCACCTTTAAAAAGGTCATGTTCATGTATTAATAGATTATTTGGCTTCTTCCGACTTGGACAGATTCCTGATCGTGTTGTGTTTCTGCATGTTGTCCTCCAGTTTTTGCCTCAGAACAAACCGGCATGCTTTTTAAGGTCCCATGCTTTTTGAGGGAATGGGGAGCCACAACTAGAATCAAAACATGACATCAAATGTATACACAAGTCATAAACAAGGTATTGCCACATAGAAACCTTATGACGCTACATACGTCACATGTAATCTCACTAACACGTATTGGGCGTTCCACACCCTCGAAACTCGCAGCAACAGTGGTAGCCACCTGTCTGCCTCATGCCTTCCTGGAAAAGATGAGTGGATGCAAGACAGTCAGATTCAGAAAGATATTTCATAAAATCCATTTTAGTCTACATGACCCTGAATGTCCCAAAGACCCTAGGTTCAAAAGGTTGCCTAGGACAGCTGAAAATATAAATTCTGATAGATTTATTGGACCAAAACACAGACACTTAAGTCTATAAAGAAAAAAAATTTTTTTACACAGCATTCATGTGGGAACCTGCATGGTGACTAGTGGGTATATTTTTCTTTGGATAAAGTCTTAAATGTCACCAAGATCCGATTAGTTGTCATTTCAAACTATTCACATCTTCAACAGTCAATGAATATCCATGTAACAACACTTAAGAATCAAGTGAAAACCAAGATAACATTAACTAACATTAAGACTCAATTAACACTTATTAAGAATCAATCATATGATCAATACACCTTTGGACTGTTTAATTTGTGTTTTTATTGTGGACTACATGTGAAACGGCATATTCATGGCAGATCTAAATACTAAAACTAAACTAAACCAAAATCAGAATCATCTTTATTGCCAAGTACCGTGACCTGCATGTACAAGGAATTTGTCATGGTGTGACGATGCTATGGAAATATGAAAAACATAAAATATGAAAAACCATAAATCATAAAAATATTTTAAAAAATGCATTTATTAATCCCTTATTTTAAAAGTATTTTTCTGCAAGTTGCAGATTAGCACGTAAACTCATGACCTCAACTTTACAGCCTAATGGCAAATGTGGTGTAATTGTTATATATGACCATGTAATAGTACACATTTTATGGTTAAAAGTATTCATGCAAGTGATTTGCTGTGATTCAACCATCATTTTTTATTTAATTAATTAATTAATTGACGATCATCATTATAATCATATATGATTGTAATATTTAATATTGAGTTTTTATATTTATCTGCCTGTGGGACTTATTGCTCAAATTGGTTGAGTTTAATCCTAACATGATAACTAAAGAGACGCTAAATTGAGCCTTGTGAACCTTGTGCTCTTAGTGTTCAGACATGGAACGTTCATTGCTTTGAAAAAACAGACAAAATATTACTATATGCATTTTCTAGAGTTTAATGTTAATGGAATGGGTTTGTACTGAGGGTCCACACATTATATTTCACATTTAAATCTCTGACTATATACAAAATGACAAAATGTCACCTTCTGATTACAGAAAATTTTAGATTTATTATCCATGCAGATCTTCAGATGCACTTTTAAAACATTTCAAACTAATTATGTAATCAATTGCTTTTACACATTTTCTCAAAATCACCATCAAAGTGGTGATGAAAAACAAGCAAATGAAAGTCTGTTCACACACCCTACTTTTTCACCTCTATTGCCCACTTAGGTTTCTTTTGTAACCAGTGAGTGTTGAATAAAAAAAAAGACAAGAGGCATTAACACATGACTTGGTTGGTTTTCTGACAAAAAGAAAAGGTCAAGTTTTAGGAAATATTCACTGAGTGCTAAATAGGGTTGCCAGATTGCATTGACTAAAACCTCAATGAGAACTAAAAGCTAGGCGGTTTACTATATTATAATTTGACTGTTTATCAATCAACCAATCAATTCTTTACATAATTTTTGTCAAATGCTTTTTTTTTATTTGTTCATTTAAACCGATTTATTTGGAAGTATGTTATATTTAAAATATAATAGTCATGCTTTAGCATTTACGTACTCTGGTAAGAGTTGAAGTACTGACTATACTTTTTTACTGAAGTTAAAGTAAAGAAATATGGGATCTGACATATACTTAAGTAAAAATTAGCCATTACTACTAACTGTTTAAGTGTCACACTGGTAACTGGACTGGTATATAAACAACCCACATATAGAACACAAGCAGAGTAAAGATGATGATTAGGTGATAAGGAATGATTAGGATGGTTTGGAAAAAATATTGACATTTCACCAGATAGATTAAAACTATGTATGTGTAAGAAGTAGAAAGCACAGATATTTGTGTAAAAACTGTAATGAGTGAAAGTAAAAAGTTGTTTGAAAAGTAAATAGTGAAGTAAAGTACTGATACCAGATAAATCAACTTAGTATCAACCAAAGTATTTGGACTTCATTATCTCCCACCACTGCCTAAGAGTCACTGGTTCAAATGTAAAGAGGTCAAGTGGGTTTCTTCCACCACAAGTCTTCTTCTATACCTTCCAAATTATTATTTTTTTTTTCTTTGCCACAGTCACCACTGGCCCACTCATTAGGAATACACTTGTAAGAAACAAGCTTATAAGCAGTAAACTTATACACTGAAAGTCAGAGACTCTACTACTGTCTTTTTGATTTTTTTTTAGCAACAAAAAGATTGTGCTTTCATTTTATGCATGAGCATAAACACCCACACCAAAGTGGACCAAAGTCATTGCTTTGTTTCCACGTTTTCCACGTGCAATGTACCTGTATTTTATCACATACTGTTTGCAATAAATGGTAAATGTGAAAAGATGAATAGTGAGCAAAAACAGATAATTTTTAATGACATAATTTTACCTTGCCTATGATCTATACAAAAGATTAAATAAAGGCTTTAGAACTCTTTCCTCTAACCTTCCTAATACATGCCAATAAGTAGAAGAGAGAAATCACCTCTAGGTGTAAATGAATATTTTGGATGCCTTAGACATGCAGGTGTTCGGTAGGCCATGCATAGCACTATTAACACCCTTATAGTTGTCAAATCAGATCAGCATGTCTTTGAAACCAGGGATGTGGCAATATGCTAGTGAATATCAAACTCATTTTTTTGCATGAATTATCTGACTAAATAGTAATTCAGACTGCATCAGTTAAGCTGTCTGGAACAAAGTAAAAATGTACAGGATCAGGTCAGTGGAAGAAGTAATGTTGCTTAATTAGCTTGCTACTGGACAGAACAAGTATGTATGAATGAGAAAAGCATGAGGCTCATGTTTGACAGCTAACTGTACACACAGCTCACCTTTCACACCATCTGGAAGACCATGACACAATCCTCTGTATGTGGAAGACACTATGAATGGTGCTATTACAATGCTTTATTACTACTGAATGCATATGTAATGATGTTTGCTCCTAAGAACCGAACAGTAACCAACTACTAGTCAAGGTGTAATGGTAGAACTTGTGAAATGTAATCAAAAACACTAGCAATGAACATTTTCCAGAATGTAGAAATATCATAGGATTTCTAAATTGTATAGCTCCAACAGTATTCCATCTTACTTGAAACATGTATATGCACTTGTACATTGTTAATCTCGTTATTATTATTAATAGACAGACACTCAAATGTATTTTTCTTTGAAATTACAGGTGCACACCCCCACCCAAATGACTGCTACTTCTTTGAAGTTTTATAATCCAATTTCATTAGATCGGATTATTGGTCATATAACTTCATTATATTGTAAATATTAACATGATTATTTTATTTTTGGGTGTTCCAAATAATGACATGAATTCATTGGGTTACTGCAAAGTGATTGTTAATGAAGCAACAAAAATGTTTCATATACAATAAGACCCACATGCCAGACATTTTTGCCAGACAGAAATGCTAGACATTTTTATACAAATTTCATCCATCCTTTCATTACTGAAGTAAAAGGACACTTAATCTAATCATATCTTAATTAGTTTCAAAGACAGCATGGTCTATGAACAAACTTCAAAACATTAAACACCAACTAGACATCCAAGCTTAACAGCATCACACCTACCCTGTAAACCAACCACTCTTACACCACATTATCAATTGGATATCTCATTAAAAATAGACCTATCCCACTTGACAAAAAACAATTACTGGACGAGTTGTGGGTAAATTTTAGGAGACCAAAAAAACCTTGTAAATATTTACCATTTGAAACCATATTACAGAACTTGGCAAGTCATTAGTTATGTTCTTAAGAAATTTATTTACTGTCCACCCCTGAAACACAACAAGAGGTGGAAGTCAAAGTTTTCACAAAGATCTGCATGCCACCCCTGAGACGCAGCACGAGGTGAAGCGTGGACTCCTTCTGGATGTTGTAGTCAGACAGGGTGCGCCCATCTTCCAGTTGCTTGCCGGCGAAGATCAACCTCTGCTGATCTGGGGGAATGCCTTCCTTGTCCTGGATTTTGGCCTTGACGTTCTCAATGGTGTCACTTGGCTCAACCTCAAGGGTGATGGTCTTGCCAGTCAAAGTCTTCACAAAGATCTGCATGCCACCCCTGAGACGCAGGACCAGATGGAGCGTGGACTCCTTCTGGATGTTGTAGTCAGACAGGGTGCGACCATCTTCCAGCTGCTTGCCGGCAAAGATCAACCTCTGCTGATCTGGGGGAATGCCTTCCTTGTCCTGGAT
>JAAIIK010000041.1:4761385-4772456 GCA_014706435.1 Silurus glanis | reverse complement strand
ATATAATGTATGTGTACACACATATATACATATACGGAATTACGCTAGTATTAAAATTACATACGGGGAAAAAATAACTTACCTTTAGATGAAATTACACAAATTTCTACGATTAGGCGACAAATAATGTAACTGCTAGTACTCGGCGAATATAAATTACGCTTGCTTCTCACAGTAGCAATTTATAATGTCCGCAGACAGACGATACTCGGCGTATCACGTCACTGAATACCTCCGCGGTTGAAAGTAGTCCCTTTTTTTAAATATATAAATTAACCTTTTTAAGAAGATTTCATTAATATAATAATTTATTGAAAATAACGTTGTATTTTTATTAGCATTAGTCAACACCAATCATTATATTAACACAATTAAACTCGAATTTGTGAGAGTGTGCGTAGTGAGTCAAAAAGAAACTTCTGGAATGTACCGGTAGTGACCGCCCACTGCGAAAAAGATCGCGGATCGTGATTGCTCAGTTCGGGTTGTTTTCTGCAACGTCATTGAGGGATCATTTAAATGGGTCGTTGCTAGGGCAGAAATAATAGTGAGCTGACGTCAGCCTGTAGTTGATTATGCTGGTGGGTAAATAGGGAAAAAAGTAACTGAAACTGGTGTGGAAAAGGTTTATAAAATAAATAAATATAAATCAACATAATTTTAATTGTACACGAGCAGATAGCAAAGGCTCATTGCTCGATCAAGCTTCAATTCCTGTTTTATATTTAATTTAGCTCTACTGATAAACTGATATACAGAAATAGCCCATACCTCACAATATACGTTTGTGAAGTCTTATTTATATTATATAAATGTTATATAAGTTAATTAACTTAAAATGGTACTGCACTTTCTTTCCGAACATGGCCTGCTGTTTGCTGTGGCAAAATAGCCCATGCTCTAATTTATGTGTCCCCTGTAATCATTTACACATTGTTCCAGATCCAGCACGATCTTGGATCAGATTTCTTTGTTTTTCCTTCTCATGCTACTGATTATTAATTATTTATATCAAACAGCCTTGAAAAAGCACTGAACAGTATGAAACAAACACAACTGCCTATTTAACTTACTATATATTATATTATATTTAACAGTCATTGTATTGGCCAGGATATCACACTTTTACTCAGACATCACAAAGTTAATAGATCATCATCTTATTTTGATCTTGAGCAGCCATTTTATTACTGTGAATATGCCAGAATGGTGTGAAAATATACCAATATAAAAATACATTTCCCAATATAAAGCATGGTTTGATAATTAGCCTTCAAGTAACAGACATTGGGAAAACCTAAGTGAGCATATAACATTAGACAGTACATCAAGGACACGCATAAATATCGTATTTCCACCTCCATCGGGTCACTTCCACCTCCAAGAAACATGCCAATGAATTGCCAGTGTAAGTGTGAATGTACATGTATAGTACCACATGGCAGGCAGCATCGTTTTAATTTGGCCAGTATTTAGGGAAGTATATTAAGTTCCTTGCCCATACATAAAAAACAGCATAAACAGCAAAACGCAAAGACATCCTTGAAATGATCAGAACATGACCCGGACTTATAATGACCATAGAATTTAGAACTGTAAAACTGTAATTATTGTACTAAAAACTATTTGACTATTGTCTAGAAAATAAAATTAATGTGTTTAAATCAAAATGTGTGTTTCAAACTGAAAATCTGTCTTGATTAACCTTGAGCAGTAATGTAGTGGATTTGCTCTGCGTTGCGTGTGTTGATAATAAAAGAGACGTCACATGGTGGTGCGGTTGTCATGTGATTTACTTTTCTGTATTCATCACTATCACATTCCACAAAAGAGAGAGTTTATAATATACATGATGAATGTCAGATGATCATTTGCCCTGGTATTATTGTGGTATTGGTTATTGTTTTTGTTTAAAAAACAACCTGTTTCAGTTAAAAACCCGGTTGAAGCAAATGTCTCATGATGATAAAGAGGAAAAAACTTGAATGCATTTTTGACAATAATCAGCTTGAAGCTTTTGCTTTGTCACTGCTTTGTCACTATCGTATGACCTGTTTTGCAATAGCTGCCTCTTTATCCTGAACTGTATCAGATATCCTGTACAACTTGTACCTTGAACTAGGTGTTTATCCTGCGTGTGTGTTCCTGGAACAACTTCACAACCTGTTTATCAGCATTTTCTAAAATTAAATATGCGATCCATGTCAACAGCAAACATCCACTTTATTTACCCTAAGTCTAATTAAGATGAATAAATAGATATGTTTCTAATTTTATTGTTTTTTTGTATCACCTTTGACCAATATCCAAGTATATGTTTAGTAGTCACTAGTCTCTGCTGAGATTCAGTGACCCAATTAATTTAAAAATTAATTTATTTTCTTTTATTAAATAATTCCAACGTTACAGATTAATAGTGATTTAACACATTCTAGCTAAAAAAAAAAAAATTTTTAAACTCATAATTAACAAGAATATTAATATTTTCCGTCTTATATAACATTATATAAAACTGTGTAAAACGTAAACATGTAGGGACTTGTTTCTTTTATTATGGCAACGCCATTGCACACTCACACCCAGTGCCTTGTCAGCAGACCCGGTCACGTGAGTTAGGCTATTCTTTCCTGTTGCCAGATTGCAAAACTTAATCCTACTGTGGCTTAAATGAATTGCAACAGAAATAATTGAATTCTATTAATTATTTTAATAAATTCCATCTTGATTATTTGGGCTGTAGATTGGGTAAAATATACATTTAGATGTTTTTTTCTTTTCCCTTTTTTCATTTTTTTACTCAGTTAAATACAATTATTTTATAACCCAGGTTTCAAAATATTACAGTTTAAACAAATGCAAAACAAGACCTGGTTCATATAGTGTTCTGTTTTTGGAGCCAAAGCATTGTGCCATTATGAAAATCTAAACTGTGATAGGTCTGAATCCAAATTACAGAGGTCTGTGAAGCATCACCAGAGGTGTACGATTCGTATTATTTATGTAATTATTGTAAATGGTTGTTTTGCTGCATTCTTACTGTTTACTTACTTTTTGAATGTTAAAATGTCAACAACAGTATGCAGGCCTTTATTAATGTTTAGTTTCTCTGTATACTTTTCCATATACACCGATCAGGCCCAACATGATGACCACCTGCCTAATATTGTGTTGGTCTCCCTTTTTCTGCCAAAATAGCCCTGGCAGCGATGCGCTGTGTATTCTGGGAATGCGAAGAAAGAAACCCACATGGACACTACATTTGAACCAGTGACTGTGATTAGCTAAACCATGCCTAATATATAATAAATATAACACACACACACATTGAAAAAAACGAAACAAATAATAACCAAAGAATATGACAGAAAATATAAAAAATTTATTAAAATGAATATGCAATATAAAAAAACATGCAAATATAAACAAATTACCATATAGTAGCCTGGCTAGCATTTAGGCCTCATTGAGGTTTAAAAGTCAATTGAATCTGGCAACCTTGCACTGTAAAGTTAATATTTCCTTAAACTTGACATGTTCCTTTTGTCAGGAAACTAAGTCACGTGTTAAAGCCTTTCGTTCTTTCTATACAATACTCACTGGTTACAAAAGAAACCTAACTAGGCTATGGAAGAGAAAAGGTAGGGTGTGTGAACCGTCATTTGCATGTTTTTAATCACCACTTTGATCATGTCATTTGGGCAAAAATTGTAAAAGCACTTGATTACATCATTTGAAATCTATTAAAAATGCATCTTAAAAATAGCATGTAATTAAAACCCCCAGATATTGTAAATGAATCCTCACACATTCAGAAATAAAAGTTAAGTTTTCTGTAATGAAAAGGTGACACATTGATACAGCATTAAACTGTAGAAATTTACAGTAATATATTTTCTGTTTCTTCAAGGCAAATAACTTTTCATGTCTGAACACCAAGAGCACAAGGTTCACAATGTTCAATTTATGGCCTCCTTAGTTATGATATTAGGATTAAACTCAGCCAATACAAGAGATAAGTCCCACACGCAGATAAATATAAGAACTCAATATTATTAATTATAAAAATATATGATTATAATGATTATTTCACAGTGTATACCACAGAATAACAAATTGAAATTTTATGTCACATACACATTCATACAGAGACTGATGTGTAAATAGAAATAGAATACAAAAATAAAATAAATAAAAATATAAAGTATAAAAGGTATAACTAAGTATAAAAATATGGATATAAAATAACATATTATGTATATGTGTGTGTATATGAATGACATAGATATTGACAGAAGTCCAGTTTTTAGTGTCCATGTGCTAAAATGAAAGTGACATTGTACTGTGCAACTGTGACAATCAATTATGTAATTTTGCTAAAAAATTGTGCTAAGGAAGGAAAAGTAAGTCCAGCAGAGAAAGTCCAGGTAATATGTGTTTTCCTGGTTAAACTCTGAATGGCTTGTGGAAAGAAGCTCCTTCATTTTCTCTCTATGTTTCTTTCCTATGTCTTCTCAAGGATTGGAAGAGCTTCCTTAAACACAACAAAGAAACGAGTCCTTTTTTTTTTTGGAATGGCTGGGGTCTTTCACTTGTTCCTAGCCCTGATCTGGCACCGCTTGGTTTAGATGTTCTGCAGGTCAGGGAGCTCAGTTCAGAGATTACCACCTGAGAGGGTCGTTTAAAGGTAGTTTAAATGCTGGAGCTTCGGTGTACTGGTTTTTGGGCCGATGAGCAAAATCTCTGTCTTATCAGAATTTAATAATAGAAAGTTATGCGTCATCCAATCTTTAAACTCTTAACACACTCAGTTAACTGAGCCATTTAAAATGTCTAATCTGTTTTCGATAAGATATATAGCTGGGTATCATCAGCATCACAGTGAAAGCTAATCCAATGAAAGTTATCCTTCTAATAATCTTTCCCAAGGGAAGCATGTATATTGTGAGCAGGGGTCCTAGAACTGAACCTTGTGGAACCTCATAATTTACTTGCATTAACCTGGTAGTTCTCCATTTAAATCTAAATTAAGTGGAACCATCAGACAGGTAGGAATTAATGCCTGAATATTCTGTAAGCGATCCAGGCAAAAGTCCTCAGAACACAACCCTGAGGAGCTCCACTGCTGAGGGTGAGAAAGGATGATGTGTGTTTTCTCACTTGCACAGCTTGTCATCTGCCTGTTTGGAAGTTGGAGATCTATTGACACAGGGCCAGGCTGAGTCCCAGAACCTCCAAATTAGACGTGAGTGTGGAGGGAATTATGGTGTTAAACGCTGAGCTGTAGTCCACAAACAACATTTTTACATACCGGTAGTTCCCTTTTATGTAGTCCAGGTGGCTCATTGTTGTGTGGATAAGATGTGTAATGGTGTCCTCATTAGAACCGATTTGGTGGTAAATGAACTGTAATGATAATCCAGAGTGTCTAGTAGTAAAGAAGCATGAGGCTTAATACACAGAGTAGCTAAATATCTTTCTAAACCTATGGCCTTTGGGACATTTAGGGTCATGTGAACTGAAATGGATGTTATTAAATGTCTTGCTGAAACTGACTGTCTTGCACCCAATCATTTTTTCCAGGAAGGCACAGGGTCTGGTGAGGCACATGGGTGGTTGTCACTGCGGTGCTGTCCGTTTCGAGGTGTGGAACACCCCAGATTTGCACGTATTTGATTGCAAGTAAGAACTTTTATTGCGGTCAATGTGCAAACAATTCACACTTTCACTGAGCATGTTATCACCTTGTCTTTAGTCCCACAACCCCCCAAGACACCCCCCCCCCCCACACACACACACATACACAGTGTTTTTGCTGAAAAATAGCTGTTGAATAATGATGCTGCTTCTGTGTGTTCAGCTGCAGCATTTGCACCAAGAAGCAGAATCTGCATTTTATTGTTCCCAAGGCCCAATTTACCTTGCTGCAGGTACGAGTCCAATTCAATTCACAGACTTGAAAAAGTCAGGACTTGGTCATTAAAATTCTCAATTGCCTTGTTTGCAGTCATCATAATAGTAATTATAGTAATTATTTTAATTATTACCATTACCATGATCATATATCTATTTTACTAGGAATTTGAGTCTGTATTTACTCACTATGATGTGCAGATTGTAACAAATAAAATAAGACAACGAAAAGAAAACGTAACTAAATAAATGTAAATAGCGTCAGCATTTTTTTCGTCCTCTGATCGGTTGGTCAGAGGGAAACTGTTACAGCCAAGTTCGACTGGCAAAACACGTCTGTAGCGTGCTGCACACGTTAATACATCCGAGTTAGACTTTTTTATGCCTACGGAGGAAGAGAAATGTATTTGTTTTCGGACATACTTAAAAATACATTTTCAATAAAATCATGAGGAAAGGTCCACCAAACCTGAAGCTAGCTAGCTTGTCTCAGCCCAGGAAAGGGTTTGTTCGCAACTTCCAGACCAGTGAATACGAACGGTACCACTGGCTTACAGCCTCTGAGGAGTGGTGCACATTATGAGTCTGCATCTCTGTTGAGTAGGTTGTATTTTATTTAAACGTTTATGTTTTTTCATGTTATTAGATAAATATTAATTCTGAACTGCTCCAGATGATGTAGGTGGCACAGTTGCGGGTGTAGTGTAGAGGTTTGTAGCTTGCTTTAGTAAAATGGTATTCACCCTCAATACGCGAAATGCCTCTCTCTCTGTAATGCCACACGTTGTTATATTGCGTTTTTGTATAGTATTGATGGGTTCTATAATTGCAACGTGATAGTGGTGGTATTAAGAGGTGGATTAAGTCGGGTAAGTCCTCACTGAAGGCCCAGGTACCAAATGCACAGCCCGCCACTGTGTAAATGTAACAGACTGGAGAGGCTGTCTTAAATTTAAATGTTTTGGCTTGTGTTTGTCTAAATATAATTCATGTTGGAAATCAAGTAAATGAAATAATGTGCATACAGTATGTATAATTTACAATTGTTTGTTGTAATCTGGTACTTTTTATAGAAGTTTCTACACATATTAAATAATTGTTTGCTTAACAGTAAAAATGTACAGTTTCTAGTTCCATATTGCAGAATTAAATATAACATATTCCTATAATTATGTTCCTCGATTTTTTGTTGAGGTTACTAGAAATTAGGTTACTAGAAATGTTACTAGAAACCTCTGGTCCAACACTTTTCGATATTTTTCTAGAACTGTGAGGTAATAATTTGTTCTATTTTTTTTTTGTCTATGTTTTGTTTGTCTATGTTTTTTTTGACATATTACATAATAGTTTGTATTAACAGTTAAACAGTTAAACTTCTAGAATGTGTGAGAATGGGAGTGCCTGTGGGTGGGGCCATAGCACTATCCAAGAAAAACAGTGGGAAAGAGGGTAAAGTAATAAACTGGATTATTATAATATTATTATATAATATTATTTAATATCTAATGTGATACAACATAGTCCAAAATGTTAAAA
The DNA here is from genome assembly GCA_014706435.1 of Silurus glanis. Classification (NCBI taxonomy): domain Eukaryota; kingdom Metazoa; phylum Chordata; class Actinopteri; order Siluriformes; family Siluridae; genus Silurus; species Silurus glanis. Next base: position 4,765,010 of record JAAIIK010000041.1, on the reverse strand, counting down.
ACTTTTTGGTGTAATGTTAAATAAAGCAGATTTCAGAGCACTAATCTTGGAAAGATGAAACAGCTGCAGTTTGTGTCATAGTGATAGGGATTCTGTCTGCTTTTGCCATAGTCCTTGCACTAGATCGGACTCTTTGAATCCTTAGAATCCACAGAATCCTTGAAATCATGTCTCTCACCCACACAGACACACTGTATAAGGAGGAGGATTCATGAATCCCGAGCCATTTAAAGGATTGTGTTATTTAACCCAGATCAATCCGAATATGCTCATCTCTATAGCTGTATTTGGTAAAGTAACTGTGTGTGTGTGTGTGTGTGTGTGTGTGTGTGTTTCTCCTGTTTTTTTTTTTTCTTAGAGAAAAATAATGACACAAATTCATCAAAATTATCAAATTTTATTTTATATAGTGTAGCTCCATGTTTCTAGAACATACGTGCACTCCTAATCACATGTAATGTTTGTTGACTTGAGTTTGTTGACTTTGTTGACTTGAGTCTGAAATTATTGCTGAACATATTTGTTAATTTTGTTGTTGTTTTACTGACTGCTTGACTCGTGTGTTTCAGGGCTCAGAGAACTTAAGCACGTACACATTCAACACACACACAGCCAAGCACATGTTTTGCAAGATATGTGGTGTGCAAAGTTTCTACACACCCCGATCGAATCCTGATGGCTTTGGTGGGTCTCACAACACACTCAGACACACAGATATGCACCACAGATATGGACCCTAAAGTTGATGCACCCTTGTGCAATTGACTGTTGTTCATCAGTGTAGAAAAAAACAGTGTAAAAAAGAAAAATCTAAAATCTTGTGAGTTATTTATCTATGGTGAACTTCTCATTCTACACAATGTAGTTAATGCTGTAACTATTTTTGTATATTAAAGATGAATAGTTCTTTGCATGGCAATGTGTGAGCCCCTGGACATTATTCAGTTAGATTTTTAAATACGCCACAGAAACTTTTCTCTGATGGAACATCTACTGGCATTAACAATGTAAACATTAATTTTTCTTTGTGATTTGAAATCTCATTATTGCCTTAGATTTAATAGCTTGTGTACTGATGTTTAATTTGCATTATAGTGAGCTGTGTTTAAAATAATGTTATTATATTATGTTCTTGGTTGTCAACCAATTTGACAATGGACAATCAGCAAGTGTTAGTTAAACAGCAAGTGTTATGTCTTAAGAGTCATAAGGTTTCTATGTGGCAATACCTTGTTTATGACTTGTGAATAGATATTATGTGTCATGTTTTGATTCTAGGGGTGGCTCCACATTGCCTCGACTCTGGAACCGTAAAGAGCGTGACGGTCGAACGGTTCTGTGGTGAGAACTGGGAGGACAGCATGCAGAAACACAACACGATCAGGAATATGTCAAAGTCTACAGAAGAAGCCAAATAATCTATTAATACACGAGCTTGACCTTTTTAAAAGGTCCCTCTAAAGCAGTGGTTTTGGAGGCAGAGGCGCCACATGATATGATCATGAGGCCTTCTTTAAGTTAATACAGGTGTAGAAGAATAAGACGTGAGGAATAGTCAGCATTTATCTGTGAAATAAAATATCAGACAAACATCTGTTACTGTACATTCATAACAAGGTGTTCAAAGGAATTGAGATCAGAGATCTTCCACTCAAGATCTTCCACTCCATCCCATGTAAACCATATGTTCATGGAGTTGGCTTTGTGCACAGGGGCATTGTTGTTAATGCTACCACATCCAAAGATATCCTATACAATTAGTTCATATGCCTGGAAAAGCCAGGCGTCCCAATATTCCTGTCCATATACTGTAAATTATAACAAAGAAATCAGAAATAAAGATGTGTCTTAGTAAGGCATCATGTGAATTCCCCTTATTTCCTCACCTTAGCTTTTTTTTTTTTAAACATTGGGTCCGATGATGCAGCTGAACAATGAAAAGAAAAATGTTTTATGAGTGTTTGAATGTGGAACATGATTGAAAATGCACTGAGGTTTAAAGTGAATTTGCCTTTACTTTTTGCCAAAACTGTACAGTAAAATGACATGAAATTCAAGACTGTAATAGACAGGTACACTCTAAATAAGAATTATTTAAAAGAATGAGCAAACCTATAAAGAAAAATGTTTTATGAGTGTTTGAATATGGAACATGGTTAAAAATCCACTATTGTTTGGAGTGATTTTGCCTTTACTTTTCTCAACAACTGTACAGTAAAATGACTTGAGATTTAAGACAATAATAGAAAGAGACACTCTAAATAAGAATTATTAGAAAGATTGAGCAAACCCCCAAAAAAGGTTTTATGAGTGTTTAAATATGGTGATTCAAATGCACTGATTTTTATGTTTCTTAAAAATTGTACAGTAGAACGACCTGAAAATGAATTCAGTGATAGTCAGGGTCACTCTGAGTAAGGATCAAGTGAATGAATTATCAAACATTTAAAGGAAGGTAAAATAAAGGTGATTTTGCTTTTACATTTTACATACACATATTAATCAAATCTAATAAAAGGATGCTGTTTATTTTTGTGGAAAAAAACATGGACTAGAGTCAAGTGCGGAAGTATTCAGTCACATGCCATGCTGAGTCACATCTCTGTGCAGACATTCTATCCACCTGTTTCCTACGCCCCATGAGGCTTTTGCAAACTATGGGACAACATCAGCATGCCCAGCCATTTATTATTAAAGGAATGGGAGGACTAGCAATGTGATAAGCTCAGAGGTTTAATAATTCCTTCACAATAATTAAGTCGGTCGTGTGCTATTCAAGGATGTGGGAAGTGATTTTGTGTACTTAAAAGATGATTATATATATATATATATATATATATATATATACATACATACACACACACACACACACACACACACACACATCAAGTACTCTGAAATTGAGGAAGATGACGTTCGTTTTCTTTTTGCCATTTCTAAAATAATTTTCAGGTGGGGTTAAAGGTCCATGCTGACTAATCTGATCTTCCAGCCATCCAGCATCCAGCCTCTTGTTGGCATGTTCCCCTGGTTTTAGTTTCCTTTTCTTTCTGTGCATCCACAATGAAATGGAAAAATTACTTGTTTTATTTGTAGTTTGGTTAAAAACATAAAAAAAAAAATTTTCTAAAAATTTCTAAAATATTTTATTTTCTAAAATAAAAATTTAATAACCAGAAGGTACACATACCTATTTAACAGTCTGTATAACTTTTTTATGCTTTTATTTTAATTTTTTTGGGTGTAAATAGACTTTGTGTTGTCATCAGGTGGATTCCTTCAACAACCTCTATCTCCAAATGTGAGTAGAACTCAGTCCTGTGCCATGTTCAGTACAAAACCCCACTGTTTCCCCATATTCTTGCTACAAGTACTCTGATGCTGAGGAAAACGACATTCCTAATTTTGCTATTTAAGATGAGGTTTCAAGGCCATTCTGACTAACCTGTTTGATTATCCAGCTATTAAGCCCTTCATTTTGGCACATGTTTGCAGGATGTTTTTTCTAGTTCCTTTTTTTCATTTAACTTTCTTTCGGCTTCTCCCATCAGGGGTCGCCACAGCGGATCATCCGCATGTTTGATTTGGCACGTTTTTACGCTGGATGCCCTTCCTAACGCAACCC
>JAAIIK010000041.1:4750735-4760985 GCA_014706435.1 Silurus glanis | reverse complement strand
CTTCACACACACACACACACACACACACACACACACACACACACACACACACAGAGTGAATGTGTCATTCCCAGATGACTCTCAAGGACTGATCAATAATTACACACCTTGTGATAATAAAGATTCCAGTTAGTATTTGTAGTTTACTTTCCTTTACAACATTTTGTACAGAATGTACAAAACTCTGACAACGACTTCTAAGGTACTTGCAGTGTCTTCGTTTTACCGGTAGGGGTCACCACAGTGAATCATATCAATACCACCCTGTCATACACGTCTGCCTATTTCAAATCAACCACCCGCATGTCCTCCCTCACTAGAGGTCGACCGATTAATCGGGACAATTTTTGGCATTATTTAACTAATAGGCATTGGCCAATTGCGCCGCAAATTAAGCTGATAATTAGGCAGGTGCATCTAACACGCCAAACTGTTCAAACCCCCGACATTGCCCTATGTCTGACTATCTATATATGCTACTTTTGGAGAGAGAATCTCTTTACATAAACTCCTGCACATTTTTTACTTCCAATTCATCCCAACAGTGTTCAGTAGGGTTAAGGTCAAAGCTCAATAACAGGAGATCTTCCAGTCCAACCCATGTAAACTGTATCTTCATGGAGCCAACTTTGTGCACAGGGGCATTGTCATGCTGGAACAGGTTTGGGTCTCAAGTCAAGTTCAAGTGAAGGGAAAATGTAATGCTACCATTTCCAATGACATCCTAAACAATTACTCTATATGCCTGGAAAAGTCAGGTGTACCAATATTTCTGTCTATATAGTGTATATTATACCAGAGAAATCAGAAATAATTATGGGTCTTAGTAAGGCATCATGTGAATTCCCCTTGTTTCCTCACCTTAGCTTTTTTGTATTCATTTGGTCCGATGATGCAGCTGAAAGATGAAGGTAAGAGCCAGCTGATTGGCATCTCAAAGAAAGACAGGTATTTCCTGAGAATGCTAATTGTTTGGAGGGAAAGGACCTGACAATCTGTGAAGAAGAAAAGAAAAGAAAATTAAATTTAGATTTTGAGAAAAGATTTGTTCAAACAGAAGCAGAATGCTGAGAAGTTAAAAGAAATATCTTTTTTTAATCGTGTGTAAAAATGTTCAAACTGTTAATAACGAATACAGACGATCAACGTCTACTCAAAGTGTGTTGTATTCTTAAAACAATCACCAACAATCACAGAAGCTATTTACAACTATTCATTTTTGTATTTTACCATTTTGTAATTTTTTTTTTTTCAGTTTTAGTGCAGAAATAGTTTCAATTATTATTATTCTTCACTCTTAATTTGTATTTTGTTTTTAGTGCCGATTTAGTTTAAATGATCTACTATACAGTAAAAGCCTTATATTTCTAAATGTGTACTTGACAGTGTGGGATACATGAAAAGACAGCATTCACTGATATCTATCAAGAAACATAAATCACTAAATGTAGAATTCAGTTGTTTTGATATTTACTAAAGGTTTAAACATGTATAGCTTAATACTTCAAAATGCTGTCAAAATACAAGGAGAATTATAGCTTATTTTTATTTACTGGCATTCTGTGTAGTTTTCATTTCTATTGCATTTGGACTAGAAATGAAAAAACATTTTTGTGATTATTCTTGTTTACTACAACTACACTGATTTTAAGTCACACTTACGTTCATGTGCAGCAATAATTGCCCCAAACACCAGGTGGCGCAATTCAACCAGAAATCTCTACACAGGCTGATTGCACTTTTATACGCTGTAACCAAACTTTAACAGAATTATGCACCACAAACTCAAATATTACTACTTACCTTCTGGTATTCTTCCAACAAATGCTAAATGACTAAATAGAAAGAAGAAGAAGAAAATGCAGTATTAGATTTGGACAAAATACAAATGTAAACATTGATAGAAAAGAAAAACAAAAAATCTGAAATACTGATCTAATATTAAAAAGTTAAAAGTCAAGGCTGTGAAAAGTAATGGAGGTAAAATGAAGGCGAACAGGGGATTGATTAAAAGCATATTAAGCGAACAGACACTTTCTGAACCCATTTGACCCCTCTCTCCGTGACAAGCATCCTTGCATAAGAGAGCACACACACACACACACACACACACACACACACACACACACACACATACATGTGATTAGAGGGAGCTCTAAATCCATAACCAAGTTCCTGGAAATCTCCATGGTGTCCTGGTTTGGCCCACCACAGTGTCACCTCCCTCTCTGTCTCTTTCACCCAGCTGACCAAATCCCAGCTCAAACATGATCCATTGGATGACGTCAACAAAAATGTACTTATGGGTTTTCTTTTTTTCCCCCTCTTTTTATTTTTATGAACAGCCCAACAACGAAATAAATAATAACTCAAAACACACTTCATTAATGCTACAGACATGGCAGTGCTCAGGCGAGGAAAAACAGCTCGCCACAGTAATAACACTTTCATCCGACCCTCTGAGCTCATTCAAGAAAAACACTAATCCTGGCAAGTGTCCAACTGGGAGAGAGGTCAGAACAGTGGGAGCGCACTGGGCGCCACAGCACATGGATGTTAAACTCGAGGGCTACAGACTGCACAGTTTCTCATTTTACCTTATTTATGGCACCGGCTTCTACTACCAACGCCTTGTCGTTTCAAGTTTCGTGTGTTAGAATAAAGAAAAATAAATCTCTTGCCCTGTCAAAAAGGCATATTAGGCTTATTAGTCATTGCCAAAACCCGGCCCAAAAGCAGTACAAAGTACGCGACACTATGTAGGAATATTTTCAGTGAACAATACCAGCTCAGTACACATGCTAAATTCCCAGAATAAACAACCAGAGCTGAATCAAAAGTGTCTTTTTTTTTTGGTTTTTTTTTTTTACACAAAAGCTGTGAGAAAAAAACGCTAACAACTACAGCTATACTTTCAATATTATCATGCTATGGTGAAATCACAGCTGAAAAATGGATTTCTGCTCATTTGATGTCAGTGTGAATATACAGATTAATATTTGCAATGGCTGAACAGCTTGTCTGCTTTCACTTGTAAAGCTCTTTATTTTTTAACAGGCTATCAAGGTTCAGTCAAAGACAAAGACAGTTAGCTACATATGCTAGCTTTACATCTGTTCCAAAATGAAGGCTAATACACAATACTTGTAAGAATCCTCTTAATGAGATTTATTTATACTCTATTATATTAATACAAGAAAAAGTGCACAGTATACACTTGTGATGTTTGTGGTAAAGTGACATTACCTGAGGCAACAAATTTTACTATGCTAGCAAACATTTGTTAACTTGCTGTGGTAAAACTTCTTTTATTATGAATACTAAAGGCTAAAAATTGCTTTAACTACTTTAAAACTATTTTAGGCTAAGTAGGCTTAGAAGCTGTGGTTTTATACAATCATTTTGTAAAAAAATTATGTGGTCTGAGGTAATTCAGAGGGAACTGCCTCCATACATCACCCTGCCCACTCAACACACACACACACACACACACACACACACACACACACACACACACACACACACACACACACACACACACAGTGAAACTGTCCAAATTTAATTATGTTGTAAGCTGTATTGAAATCGACTTAATCTCGGATTTTTTTGCCACAAAAATGACTGCACAGTATTGCAAAACTATTTACTCCCTTTTGAAAAAACACCTTTGACTGCCATTGTATAGGCTTTTTTTATTTTTAATTTTTTTTTATTTTTTTATAATAGCTTTCTTTTCATCACCAACTTATAAAGTTGCTATGAAAGGAGCTATGAATCTCTCTTGCACCCTTGAGCAAGCCCCATAACCTTCAACTGCTCAGTATAAATTAGGTAAACCCTGGGTAAGGGCATTTGTCAAATGCCATAAATGAAAATACTAATTTCTCCAGCTCCTTCCGAGCTACATCTGGCCACTCTTGGTCATTCTACTTGTCTTTTAGTAGACAGTCTTCCCTTGTGTTCTGTGTGCCGAATTATTGTTTGTTTGTTTTTTTTTAAACCACGGATTTAATGGTGCTCTGTGGAATGGTCAAAGTGTTTGTGATGTGTTATAACTAACTCCTGATTAATACTTAATTAATTAATACTTGGACTTGTTTTGATAGCTACTCATGCTTCATGATGCTTCTTGTTTAGGTTTGTTCTTTAACCAACTGTGCTTTCCAGTAAGAAATGAGATCATGTAACACATCAATTGACAACAGAGCTGGATTCAATTCAGCTTATTATGTGACTTCTGAAGGCAACTTGCACCAGAACTAATTTAGGGGTTTAACAGCAATGTGGTAGATACATACTGTAGGGAATTGTGTGTATATTCTTATCATATAATCCCAAGAAAGTATATTTCAGTTCCAGGTTGAGTCCAAGGGGATGAATGCTTGACATTATAAGTTCATTTGATCGACAGGTATGGTATACTATATATAATATATATTATATACTATAATAATAATTCTAGCATACTGAAATATACTATATAAGCGACTTTTTGAACACAGCTTCAGAGCTGTGGACATCCAGGAATAAGGTTTGACACTTCGACAGTAAGAAGACTTCACAGGATATACAGTGTGATTTGAAATGAATAAAATGGGGTGAGTAAAGTTAAATCACTAGATTCTTCCAAGTACAGTGTCATATATCAGGGTGTATCCGTGTTCCAGTACAGCCACAAAAACCTCTTTACTTCCCAAACCACTAACCCTGGCTGCTGTTTGCCATCTTCCCAATCCAAAAGGAAGAAAGAAATAAAGTGTGTAATAAAGTTGAGAACACGCAGATGGCTGTGTATTACCACTTCTCTATGCTGCAGTAATGAGGACAGGATTTGGACGAGACAAAAACATTTTATTTTTTTTTTTCGTTGCTCAATAACCAAACACGGATTTCTTTAGTGTACAATTCCTTCGGGGCGAATCGCAGGAACCCTGCTCGTTTTTTTATTTTTTTATCTCTGTTTGTGATTCCGAGGAAGTGACCTGTGCTTCGGGTCATCGCTGCCTTATCTTAATGACTTCACTGGGGATTTGAACTTCATTAACCTTGTACAGGGAGCATGATTGGGTGTAAGCATATGGCGAGTTTATCGGAAAGACAGTGATCAGCGATCAAAGGCTGCGCACTTTCTAAACTTTGCTTGATCGTGATGAATTGCTGGAATTGCTGCAATAACATCACAGCTGTCATGTAGACCTGATTTATATCGTGCAGCATTGTATTACTGAATTCCATCACCACTGTTATTAGTGCCACTTTATTATTTTTAATGTTTATTAAAATTCTACATGTAAATATTTATATAGCACCAAACGAAACAAAGTAAAAAAAAAAAAAAAGTTTTTGTTATTTGGGTTAAAGCCAATTTGTCCCACAAAACCTCAAAGAACCAAAAGCTCGGTTTAAACAGGATGAAAATAAAACTACCTGAGTGCTTTGTAGATAGCGATGTGATTGGTGTGCCCGCTCACTCCACCCTCATCAAATGTCAGCACCTGTCGAAACAGTCTTAATATTAGATATGAAAAATGTGGACGGGTAAAACACGTTCAGCAATTACTGACAGATTTAACACATGTTCGACAATGACACATGTGGTCAGATTAGCATATACATGCCTTGTGTAAGAATCATTTATATAGAACAGCCCAGGAAAATGTGGCTTTTTTTTTTTTTTTTTTTTTTTTGCTACAAATATTTTACAGGCGGTTTAAATTTAGAACCCACTTCATAGCACCTTGCATAGCTGCTTACCAGCCTGTCTATCATTAACATCGAATGGAAAAATAACATCATTACTTGAGGAAATGAGAAAGAAAAGCTATAGAAGAACATCTATTCTTCTAGTACCACAGTTATTTGCAATACAATCACAATTTTCTATTAATTAAAAATGATAGTCAAATATAGTAATATTTTAATTTCATTTCTATTGGCACTTGAATTACAATATTTCTTTCATAGGTCTACTGTAGACCTTTCTGTAATATTATAATACTGTAACACTATATAGGTCTATTTTTCCTCATGTATCAAGTAAAAAAAAAATATATATATACAATTGTCCTATTAGCGAAACATAAATCCTGTCAGAAAACTTACAGCTTTACTTCTGGTTGTTTGATTAGTCATTATGCAGAGTACAGAGTAATTCAGTTAAAATCTAACCTGAAGTGTAAATAGTATATAGCAGGCATTATGACCACCTGCCTAACATGGTGCTGTTCACCTTTTGCTGCTAAAATGGTCCTGACCCATCGAGCATTAACAGCATTAACTTTTTTTTTTAGCAATTTATAGCTCATCTGTTGGATTGGACCAGCCTTCGTGCCCCACATGCATCAATGAGCCTTGACCGCCCATGACCCTGTCGCCGGTTCACCACTGTTCCTTCCTTGTACCACTTTTTTTTTAGATACTGACCACTGCAGACCAGAAACATCCCACAAGAGCTGCAGTTTTGGAGATGTTCTGACCCAGTCGTCTAGCCATCACAATTTGGCACTTGTCAAACTCGCTCAAATTTACATTTACATTTGCGGCATTTAGCAGACGCCCTTATCCAGAGTGACGTACAAATCCTTACGCTTGCCCAATTTTTCTTCTTCGAACACATCAACTTTAAAGACAAAATGTTCACTTGCTGCCTAATGTGTCCCACACCTTAACAGGTGCCATGATGAAGAGATAATCAGTGTTAATTACTTCACCGCTCATTAATGTAAATAGATGTAAATATCCTATATAAAATGAATTGAGTGAAGGCGAACATGAAACGTGGTATACAAGTGCCAAAATCTGACAATATTTCTGATATGCGCTATTTAATTGCCGGTCGATGGGGTTAAAAATACATATGAGAAAAATCTGAAATAATCCTCTGAAGATACAACTTTTTTTTTCGCAGATGTTGGTTTGGCAGTGAGACAGAAATGCATGGCATGTGTTTTTCACACTAAAAAGTTGGGAAACCCCGTCTGTTCCTTATACAGCAGACTTGAATCGCAGCCTTTTTGCTAGGGTTTGTGTACATGATGATTTTTTTGGACTGGGAGGAAAATGGAAAACATAAGAGAATTTGGTGGAAATGTAGAAGGTTGCCAAAGCAAATGGGCCAAGAGAAGCGGATTTGACAGGCACGAGGTAGGGAGATAATATGACATCGATCCACATGTTGCATAAAGTGGAGAGGAGCAGAGCATTTATGTGAGGAGGTTATATAAAACGGTCATCACCTCTGTCCAAAATTCAGTGTATCGATCCTATTGTCTTTTAACTGTTCCATTGTGTAAAGTTCATCTTGAACCATAAACCATAAAACCCAGATAATAATTGGCCAGATGCTACATTATTGCACTGTTGTGTTACAATAACTGCCTTTTGCTATTAAACTTATTTTCTTATGTGAAATTAAAACAATGGCTTTTGTCAAACTGAGGATTTACTTATTACATTTGAAATAATCGTAAATCGTGGGAGGAAAAAAACATTGTTCAAAGTATGACTTGGCCCCGACAGGATAGGGGGGGTGCTGGTTTTGGTGATGGTAAGTTTGCGTGTTTACACATGCTCGGGGAAATATCAAACCATAGTCGTTTCGTAACAGCACTCGCTCTTTTAGCCCATTTGTTTGTTGTTGTTTGTTTATGCAAGTCTTCCGTGCTGGGGCTTTTAATCAGAGCCTTAATGGCCTGCCAAGAAGAGAGAGAGAGCGAGAGAGAGAGAGAGATAGAAGAGAGAGAGAAAGAGAGAGAAATTAATTATATGGGATACAAAAAAAAAAAAAAAAAAAAAAAAAAAAAAAAAAAAAAAAAAAAAAACTTTGTTCAGATGTTGATTTGAAATTCCACTTGGGAAATTTCCTGGAACGCTTAGGCAGGCCTGATAAAAATCTCCGGGTTAACTTGCTGGAGGCCCAGGAGAGGCCAGGAGCATTGTGGGATATTAGTGTGTGTAATTAAGGATAAATGCAGATGGCGGATGTCATGCTAGACGGTGGATTAGGTGGACCGGTCACTAAATTAAAGAACCCCATCTTGCTGCGTAAAACACACAGCCATCCATGAAGCAGCCCAAGCTGCGGAAGTTGCTGTTTTAAATTTATCCTTTAACTGTAAATGCCTGGGTAAAGATCTTTAATCAATTTACAAATTAAAATTGGGACAGATCAATCAATTGGTTTGCCATATACAAATGGGTGATATTTAAATGGAAAAATCAGTGACTGGTGGGAAGGGAAACATTGTGGTCAGGTTCAGTTGCTCCCTGCTAATGAATACAAAGTACTAGTTTTATTTGATTTGACTGCGTAACAAATAAAAACGTACAACTGTTGATTTAGTGAAGCATCGTTTACATAGACATTTAACTGCAATACTGTAAGTGATAACAGGACGTTGACAATTTCCACAACAAAGTTCTTTATTAATTAAAATTGTTAGCATTGGCATATCTATCTATCTATCTGTCTGTCTGTCTGTCTGTCAACATTAATTGAAAACGTCGGTGTGTGCTGCTAAAGGTCCATTGTTACAGTGTAGAAAAGCTCTCACCAGGTTAATGGAATAAGTTGTAATGTGTTTCAGGATCAGCGGTGCGGTCAGTGCGATGCTCCACTCTGCCTTTGGGTCATCCTGCAGCTCTCTGTTAGAAAGAAAGAGGTACTGTGTAAAGTGCTAACTTTGTTATATAATAGCTACTGTGCTTAGTGTCTTTCATACATTTCATCATTATCTTCCATTTTTCTCTCCAGTTTGGTCTTACCATTTCCCTCACACTAGCTAACAAACAGTAACACCCTCTTTTCAAACTGCTGCATCACGGGGCAATGTAACACAGTCAGCCAGCCCACTTCCAAATATTTGAGCCACAGACTGGCTTGAGTCGCTCTGATTTAATGGTGAGAGACAGATATACACTGTCTCTCCCACTCAGAGAGCATAGCCAATTTTTGCCCTCTTGATACTTGGCCAGGAATCTCCATTCAGTAGATTGCCAAAGCACCTGTCAACGTTTGATAATACACAGGCTAATCTAAAGGTGTAATTTTAATTGATTATTATACTGCAGTTAATAAATTATACTGCCTGGTAAGTAAGCTTTTTTATGACAAGTTTCAAAACTAGCGATAAACATAAACATCAGAAACAGTGCAGTTCCAATACTTTTGACACTTCATGTGGTACATAATTGGACAACATACACAGGCCTTTTTATAAACAGGACTGAAACATTATCCCATAAGGCAGCTAATAAAATTAACACAGTTAACTCCTTGTGCCTCATTATAACCACATTTGGTAGGTGAGCAAGAGCCAGGCACAAAAAATGTATTTTTTATTGGTTTGTCTGCATTTGGAGGATATTATAATTAGCTGATAGGTGAATTTTATACAGATTTCCGGTCTACATCCTATGGCGCTATGCTAGCAGCACAAGCTGGCTTATCTGTAGCACACTAACTTAGCTAGCTAGTGAACCTGTCTAGCTAGCTAATGAACTTATTTCTATACACTTGGCTGCTAACTTAATTAACCTAGCGAGTTAATTAACTTATTTCCAGTTAGTGACTAAGCTAGATAGCGAACTTATCAACCTCAATTTTTTAAATTCTTTTTTGGCTTGTTAGTAAGCTAACTAACTGAACTAGCTAGCTCAATAATTAACTTCTAGTTAGTAACTTAGCTAAGTGAATCTATCTGGATAGATACAGATCTCAATTCTACAGGGTATCAGTCGCCACCGGCTTGCTCATCAGGGACAAACTTACTTATAAAGAACATATTCATTTTTTATCACCACAATATCTGTGTAAAGCTGCTTTAAGACAATGTTCATTATTAAAAGCGCTATACAAATAAAAAAGAATTAAATTGAATTGAATTATATTGCTGTCTAATAACTGTCTAATTTCTACAACGCGCTAACATAGTTTAGCTAGCTAATCTGTCTTTGTTTTGATTTTGTCGGTTCTCCGCTTATAAAAACATTTTTAAATCGGCAAAAAAAGTGCTGTACCATGTCACAGTTCTTACAAATAAATGTTCTAAGAATACTTATTTGAAAACACTTTCATTTTTGCATGTATTAATTAATTAATAATTAATGCTAATGCTTTAGTGTTCCACTAAAATCTTTCCTTCCACTAATATTGCATTACTTATTTACAATGTATGTTATATTATAACAGGTAGTGAAACTCTTACACACACACACTCACATTACAGCCTGGTGAGCTCCAGCCAAAACTG
>JAAIIK010000041.1:4721575-4733660 GCA_014706435.1 Silurus glanis | reverse complement strand
CTAGATCCACTTTTTTTCCCCTAAATAAAAGTGAGCTTCACTACTTGATATGACGTACTGCTAAAATTATAAAGGGTTACTGAGCTACTGAAGAAATATGAAGATGGATTTGGGCTGTATTTTAATATAAACATTGGTCTACAATGGCTTTGCAGTTGGTCAACAGCTCTGCATTTACTAAACCGTGCACCCGAACGACGACAAAACGAATAGACGCTCGGTGTCATCCAGACGAGGACGTGTTCGTTTTTTTGAGACTGGTTCCTCTCAAGGTTTCCTCCTCATACGGTGTCAGGGATTATTTACTTACGATTATCGCCGCTGGCTCGCTAATATGTCTCACTAAAGCTGCTTTGGCACAATGTATGTTTGGTCGAAAGCACTCTACAAATAAAATTGAATTGAATTCACTCACAGGTGACTATTAGTTGTCTGTGAATGTGCACATCACCGAGCTGTGATTCTTCATTATTATTATTATTATTATTATTGTTATTATTATTATAATAATTCATCATCAGCAGTTCAAAACCGCCGACTTGAACAATCTTCCAGACCATTCCGATGTCACATGTTGTCTTCATTCCCCACTACGTTTAGTTCCTACCTGCAGTTTGGTCTGGTTTACTGATTGACAAGTTTGTTTTTATTGTCATGTGGCATGGCCTTTTAATAAAAATAAAACACGCTGCTGATCTGCATACAATGCTAGTGTGAAGCCTGGAATGTAATATATGTAAATTATAATGTTTTGCATAATATGGAAAACAGGCAACCGGTTTTCAACCTGATTAGTGGCTTATCGAGATTGAGCTTCAACTAGTCCGAAGGGAAACGAGTGACTTGACGCTTGCTGGTGTGAACACGGGGTAAAAGTGCCCCTTCTTATCATTCGAATATCAGATGTGGCCTGACTATCGCCGGCGTGACGCCACGAGCCGAACTCAAGAGTCAGCTTTATGCACAAGTATTGAATAGTTTCATAGGGAGACTTTTTGATTGGAATAAAACCTCCAATAAAGGAAACATTTTTATAAATATATATATATATATATATAAAAAAAAAACAGTTGACAAAAATTGCAGACACTGGTTACAGACAAGAACATTTCCATGGGAATAAACTGTGAATTTTAGAAAATTGCAGGTTAGCCTATAACAGGGAACTTAAATGAAATGAAATTAATCTGATTTGGGTTAAACAACCGGAATGAATGCAATTTCAGTTGAATTTCTACCCTGCACATTCATCATTCACATGCACACAGCACTTACATGCATCATTTTTTGAATCCTGCACACAGAAGGTAAAAAACTGTCCATCTTTTTTGCGATTATTCATGTAAATTCCCTAAATATTATACATTTGTTTAAAACTTCTTTGTGCCGTGTACGCCATTGTGCAACAAAATTATACCAACAAATACGCATTTTGGATAACAACTGACCAAACAAAATGCTTTTGTATATTCTAAATATTTGTTTGTATATGGTACAGTTCACATACATTTCCTCAAATTTCTAATTAACTACCATCAATTCTCATACATACTTTTAAGTGTTTCCAAAATTCCCCAAATGAAGTAGAAATTGTCTGAAAATTAGCCGGCCGTTTTTCACCACTTTGCAACCCTACAAACAATTCAGGTACATTTTTGTTTCTTGTGTTCAGGAGGAATTTCAGATGCCATAAAGCCAAAAAAAACCCCCCAAAAAATAATGCATAGGCAATGAGATGCATTTAGTCCATGCAGACTTTTTAGCAGCAGTGGAATTATGCAGCTGTGTATTTTTACTCATGTGTTGTAGGGCTTTCCCCCCCCTTGCTTAAAATCAATCTGCATATGACAAAGAAAATGTTCAAAAAAAATTTTAACTTTATTAAATAAAGTTGATTTAGCCTTCTGGGATTATAACCCACTTTCGGTTAAAGTGCAATCAGAAACAACAAGCCAAAAATACAGGATGTCAGGCCCTGCCATTGTAAATTGTGAAAATAGAACGTAACATAACATAAAATGAGCAAACCTACAAAGAAAAATGTTTTATGAGTGTTTAAATGTGGAACAGGATTGAAAATGCACCTGAGGTTTGGAGTGGATTTGCCTTTATTTTTCTCCAAAACTCCACAGTAAAATGAGATAAAATTTAAGAGAGTAATAGACAGGGACACTGTAAATTAGAAGTATTTGAAAGATTGAGCAAACCTATAAAGAAATTTTTTTTGAGTGTTTGAATGTGGGACATGGTTAAACATGCAGTGATGCTTGGAGTGATTTTGCCTTTACTTTTCTTAAAAACTCCACAGTAAACTGAGTTGAAATGTGAAATAAGAATATAATAGAGAGGGAGATTCTAAATAAGAATTGTTTGAAAGATTGAGTAAACCTCAAAAAAATGTTTTATGAGTGTTTGAATATGGTGATTCAAATGCTCAGATTTTTCTGTTTCTTAACGGAAACGCCGTTCTGAAGCGTCTTTACAGGTATTTTGACCGCTCCCACCACCCGTACCGGAAGTGTACGATTAGACGCGCAACACTAAACAAAGTGCGGCTGCTTAACCGTGTATTTTCAAGATGCGGCTGCTTAACCGCAGTCCTGTGCTGCCGCTGTCTTGTTCATTTCGTAGGGCCCTACATCTCTCCCACTCGACAGCATGCCTCTGTTTGAGGTGCTGCAGTAAATTGGTGGTACTGCTACCTTTGCTTGCTCGCTGCCATGTTGTTTGTGTATCTCTATGGCAAACGCGCAGGGGGAGGGCTGAGTTCGTTCGAAACTATGGAAGCCTAGAGGGGCGCGTCGGCGGACATTTAAAGAGAAACCCGATTTTTATTAAAACATATCGATGTAAACTACACATTCGAGTTAATCGATAAAATCGATTTATCGCCCAGCCCTAATGTGTTGGTTATCACAACATTGTACAGACTACTGATTTCATTCACCTTGTTGTATGCACCTTGAAACGCAAACTACCCGTCAGGAGATGCACATTCAGCTTCAGGAAATAAAACGGAACCCACGCACATTGTCCTCCTCTAAACATATGTCGCGATTTGATCGGCGTGTTCTCTTTTTCTTTCGCCTTTTAATTCCCCAATATTCAGCCCCAGACACGTCACAAAACATGAACATGGAGAAGTGAGTTGACTGTGAATGCAGAAGATTCACACGAATCTTCCCTTAAGAAACCTTTTACCCTGTTTCATATTTTGTTGTTCTGCTATTGTTGGTCGAGGACAGCAGCAATAAAACGATCGCAGTCTCACGATATCGGACGACCTCTGGCCGAGTTTAGAAAAGAAATGAAGAAAAAAAACGGCTTTTAATTCAGCTTTGTTTCTCAGAGGAGGATGAGGGCAAAACAATCCAGACGGTAAGAAAATTACAGCGCAAATGTAAAATAAGAAATTGCACCAAGACCTGGTTGTTTAGGAAAAACCCTTTAGCAAGTCTACTCAGTGGAATATATTTGGGAGGTTGGAGGAAACACAAATTGAGGAAATAGAATAAAATCCTGTATGCAATTTTCAACACTTGATCTGTTTCCAGTGTAAAAAGGACTGCTAGTTTCTGCTACGTGCAATATTTTGCCGAAAGTTTGGGGACAACTGGTCATAAGTATTTGCTTTTTGAGCATCGCGTTCCACCTTTAGTTCCAATTTGCTCTTATGATTCCCTCCACTCTTCTGGGAAGATGTTCCACTAGATTTTGGAGTGTGCTTGTGGATATTTGTGTTCATCAGCCACAAGGGTGTTAGTAAAGTCATGTACTGGTGTAGGTGAGGTGAGGAGACCTGTGGTGCAGTCAGCGTTCTAATTCATCCCAAAGGTGTTCAGTAGGGTTGAGATCAAAGCTCTAAAGCAGGGCACTCAAGATCTAGAGTTTAAGGAAGAACCGCATATGCCTGGTAAAGGCCAGTGTTTCAATACTTTTGTCCATATAGTGTATAGACGAAAGTTTATGGGCACCTGACCATAAGATTTGTACATGCTTTCTGAACATCCATTCCACATTTAGACCTGTTATAATAACCTCCACTTTTCTGGGAAGATGTGCCACTAGATTTTGGACCGTGATCATGGAGATTTGTGCTCAGACAGCCACAAGGGTGTTGGTAAAGTCAGGTACTGATCGTACACAAGGAGCTCTATAGCAGGAGATTTTCTACTCCAACTCACTTAAAGCATGGTGGTGGCTTTGTGCACAGGGGCATTGTCATGCTGGAACAGGTTCGGGTCTCCTAGTTCAAGTGAAAGGGAAACTTTCATGCTACCGCATCCAAAGACAATCATATACAGCTGTGTGCATCTGAGTTTGGGTTAACAGTTTGTGGAAGACCCACATATGGATATGGGAAAGGCTCGGCGTTCCAATACTTTTGCAAATAACGCAGTGTTAATCGATACCCGAAGCACAAAGCTCTTGCTTCATATCTGGGCAGTGGTGTTGGTTCTTGTCCTTCATATTTATGATCACAAATTGTCTCATTTACATTCCTTACGTCTGTGGAGCGCGTGTGTGTGTTTAAGGGGCGTGATCCTTATTTTTCATTGCATCCAGCTCTCGGTTTTTATAAGACTTGCCCGATCTGCTGGCAGTGAGACAGCAGTAGGCCATTTACATTTACATTTGCGGCATTTAGCAGACGCCCTTATCCAGAGCGACGTACAAAAGTGCTTTGAGTCTCTAGTAATGAATAAATCTACACTGGTATGCTAGATTACAAACTTAATATAAATATAACCCTTGAATTCTACAAACTTGGAAAGTGCTAATTTAAGTATTTCAGGAAGAGGTAGGTCTTCAGTCGTCGCTTGAAGATAGTCAGGGACTCTGCTGTACGGACATCTAGGGGACTGAGGTAAGATGGTGCTAGTCCATTTTTGACCTTGTAGGCAAGCATCAGTGTTTTGAATCTGATACGTACAGCTACTGGAAGCCAGTGAAGGGATCGCAGCAGTGGGGTGGTGTGGGAGAACTTGGGCTGATTGAACACAAGTCATGCAGCTGCGTTTTGGATCATTTGCAGTGGACGAATAGCATTCAGGGGAAGACTTGCCAGCAGAGAGTTGCAGTAGTCAAGTCTTGAAATGACAAGAGACTGAACAAACACCTGGGCAGCCTGTATGGAGAGAAATGGTCGAATCCTTCGGATGTTATAGAGAACAAATCGACAAGAACGAGCAACATTAGCGACATGTGGGAAGAAGGACAGTTCATTGTCCGTAGTTACCCCAAGGTTACGAGCAGTGGCTGAAGGGGAGAGCAGAGAGTCATGAAGTGTTATTTGGAGATCTTGACCTGGAGATGAATCACCTGGGATGACCAGCAGTTCTGTTTTGCTGGAGTTGAGTTTTAGTTGGTGAGCACTCATCCATGAAGATATGTCTGTCAAGCATGCTGATATCCGAGCGGAAGCTGTGGTATCTGATGGAGGGAAAGAAAAGATTAGTTGAGTGTCATCTGCATAGCAGTGATAAGAAAACCCATGTGAGGATATGACTTCACCAATGGAGTGGGTATAGAGGGAGAAAAGGAGGGGACCAAGTACCGAGCCTTGTGGGACACCAGTGGTGAGTCTGCACGGGGCAGATGTGGATCCCCTCCATGTTACCTGGTATGAGCGACCTTCCAGGTAGGAAGCAAACCATGCCCATGCTGTTCCACAGATACCGAGGCTTTTGAGGGTTGACAAAAGTGCCCAGCACACGACGTATAATTATTGTGCCGTTTTCTCTGCCACGTTGCCTCCATTTTTTTTCCTTCTCCCCTCCCCCCAAGATTTACGTCATCTGAAGTTGTATTTGTTCCATTTTTGTATACAATATATTCTTTGCCGTGTTTATATAGACAGGAACACGTCCTTAACAATGGAGATCGAGAGCGTTTAAACCAGGTTTTTAACGCATCATCTGCCAAGTCGGAGAGCGATCAAACGAACGCCACGCCCGAATCCTCCTTCAGACGCTAATACGCATCCCGATATCAGAAAAGAACAACTTTGTGATTGCGACGTGTCCGGTTGATGGACTTTTTTGATGCTAACCCTTGTGCTTTTTTACCTCAGCTTGTTCATGGCAGGCGAAGCTCCGCAGCGCTCACAACAAAACGATCGATCCGCGATCGTCTGCGTTTCCACGCTGGAGTCAGACTCCATGTTGCGAGCAGCCGGATCGAAGGATGGAGCTGTAGAAATGCTGGGTTTTGTGGATATTTTGAGCAAAAAAATTTGTTTCGATTGATTAGGAGTGTATTGATAAACAATGGCCAGGGTTTTCGCAGGGTCTTTAAAAAGTCTACAATGAAAAAATGTCCATGTAACGCTAGCTCTAATGTTTATTGAAATGCTGTTGCCGCACTTTGGAACATTTTTGTTTGTTCGTTTCGCTGGTGTTGTAGTTATTTCTTTCGCTAGTCCAAATATAATTCGCAGGATTTCGACTACAAATGAGATCAACATGCAACGGCCAATCGGCTTTCTGTTGTTGGCACGAATCTCCCTTGGATTGCACCACAGGCGTAAAACAGATTCGTTTTTCAGCTACGAGGAAGCGCAAGTTTAACAAAGCTTGAAAAATACGCATTTAGGCCTCAGTTAAGACCAGTTGCTCACACCGTTTTTGTGTGTGTTTTTTTATTTTTATTATTATTTATTTATTTATTTTTTTTTGATGTCGTGATATTGGTCTTAAATAGGTCTTCATTCTTAATGGTCCTATAAAGTCTTAAGTTTGACTTTGCGAAACCTGCGGAAACCCTGATGACACAATGCATTGAGACACAAATGTGTGACAGTCACAGAGGAACTCGGTGTTATAATCATTTGCATGTAATGAAGTTGCACATGCGTTATATATAGTACCGTGCAGGCAGGTGTGGAAACAAAGTGCTGAAAAGTGAAAATGCTTTCACAAATTAAAATGTTAATAGTTTATATTTGCCAATTAAAATGGACAGTAAGTGAACATAAGAGAAATCAAAATCAAGTCAATATCTGGAGTGGGCAATATTTTGGCTTTTAATTCCTAATTTTTCACACTTTGCACAATTGGACAAAGGGAATTTTGTAGGATGAAAGTCAGGTGTGCGATTAAGCAATGATACCAATGACAGTAGATGCTAAAGATCATCAATTTCATATGGATGGTTAAAACATGGTCAGAAACAGTTTTGTAGGAGGCATCAAACTGGGTGAGGAACAGCCAGACTCTGCTACTAGGTTGAGGTTGTGGAAGACAGTTTTATGTCACAGGTCTTACACCATGGCAAGACTGAGCACAGCAACAAGACACGAGCTAGAAATACTACATCTCTCCCAGGTCTCTCCCAGGTGAAGATTTCTAAGCTTTCAGTATGTGCTGCTCAAGCTATTCTGAAGAAGCACAAAGAAATGGCCGTTGTTGAGGACTGCCAAGGAAACTTCATGCAGCAGATAAGACGACACATGCCTACTGCCCATCAACAGCAGATGATGTCCTGCAGTGCCTTCAGCAAAGAACTGGTGGAAACCAGTGGTACACCCATTTACTGTCTGGAGAAGTCTAACCAGCAATGTCTTCATGAAGCCAAAAAGCCATACCTCTGATGATGAAGGGCAAATGAAGTTTGAGATATTGGACTTGGTCTGGATTAATGGTGTCCTCAATGCTGAAAAATGCAGGCAGATACTGATCCATCATGCAGTACCATCAAGGAGGTCTCTGATACGCCCCAAATGTATTCTGCACCAGGACAATGAGCCCAAACATACAGCCAAGGTCACACATACAGTGTGGAGAAGAACAAGGAGTACTGGAAGTAATAGTTTTGGCCCCCACATGGTCCTGATCTCTACGTCATTGAGTCTGTCTGGGATTACATTGAGACATGTCTACATCCACAGATGATGTGTGGTTAGTTCTCCAAGATGTTTAAAACAACCTACCTGTCGACTTCCTTCTAAAACCGTGTGCATGTGTACCCAGATTTAATGCTGTTTTGCAGTCAAAGGGTGTTCACACCAAATATTGCCTGGTTTTAGATGTTTCATTTTGTTAATTGATATAAATAAACTCTTAACCCCTCTTTTTTTTTTTTTTTTTATTTAAGCATTCTTATTTTAAACCAATGTTTCACAAGTGCTCTAAACATTTCCCCAGTACTGTATGTATGTATAGCCAGAACGCTGATGATGTGATCATGTTCGGGCATTTCAGCCGACTTCGGAGCTCTGTTTTCGCTTCAGAGCTCATGTTTCTGCCCTTCATTTTTAAAGTCTCTATCTGTCTAACATATGCATTTTTATTTTTTTTTTAAATAGCAAAGCAATTTGTATTTACAATATCAGAATCAGGTTTATTGGCCAAGTGTTTTGATATGCCAGCTGTTGGTGACTCTCAAAAGTACAAACATAAATAACACTATAAATTTAGCTTGGACTTTACAAGACAAAACGGACAATGTGAGACAATACAGACAGTATCGATCATTAGTTTATTAGTAATTTATTTAGTTTTATGTTTGCAAAATTGTTTGATTCACATGCATAGTTTCATCCCTAGTTTTCATCCATGCCACTCTGGAAATAATTTCACCTTTTTTTTCAATGCAAAAGTATTGCTGTCCCTCTGATTCCGGTTCGGTTCAGCTTCGGTACGGTCAGGGGGAAGAAATGCAAAACGTAAAATTGCTTCCCGCTTTTTAAATAATAAACGCAGTCTTATTATTAACATTTGTAAACATCAACGGCTTACTTTAAAAAAAATAAAAAAATGAAATCTATGAAATATTTTATGCAAATAAAATATAAAAAAAAAATGGAATAAATCAAATGAATGCAATACACTTTAGTATATTGATTAAATTGAGTAATGGATTAAATTAGCACCAATTAAATTGATTAAATTACCCCAGTTGAGTAATACAGATTTTTTTATTATTTTTTTTTTAATTTAATTTTCTAAAGATATGATGTATTTTACTGTTCTACTTATTTCAGCATACTTTAACAAATGTCTTCATTCCCTCCATCCTTCATTTATTCACTTCCACGATATGCGGAACTGTCAGGATTTTCTCAATTTGAGAGAAATTCTTGAAGCTGTACATAAAACGCAGAAGAATCCACATCGCTTGCAATGGCGATGGAAAGTTTTCAGGACGTGTACCGTTACACCTCTAATAAATATATAACGGATATAAATATATAACATGTTGAACCAAATTAACGCCCAGATTTAGTCAGAAGATAGTTTCACACCGGGGTCTGGGATTTTTTTCAGTCACCGAAACCTCTTACAAAACGGCCACAGTAAACGCAGCTAGGAGTTCCCTGTAGAGGTCAGAGAGACATGCACTTTGCCGTCGTCAGTCGCAGTACGGAGTAACAAGCGATTTAAAAAAAAATTGCCAGGTTTGGCGATCAAAAAATGTTGGTCACCCGATTATATAACACACGTCTATTACAGAAACAGGCTTTTGGTTGGTTGTTTCAAAAGTGGCTGGAGCAGTTTCACGCCTGACCCTCGGTGTGTTAGGAGAACACACGTTTGACGTGTCCCATGCTTTCTGTTCGTTTGTGAACTGGTTTGGTTTTTACACCGCACAAACCAGAAAGGGGGGAAAAAAGCAACGGCTGAGATGCTTTTTTTTCTTTTCTTATTTTCTTTGTGGGTCACAAAGTATAGAGAACCCAGCATTTCTGCAGAGGTCAGTCCGAGCCATAGATCACATCTTTTTCTTTTCTTTTTTTTTTTTAATTTTTTTATTTGTGTGTTGACAAATTATTTTTCCAAATTTGTCCTGAGCCATTTCGCTCTGATGATACATGTACGTATGAGATGTGGCCATGTGAACACGTTTAGTGGAAAGATGGAGAATTGGGTGATGTAGTAGATATCTGTGGATTAAAGGGGTCACAAGTTCAAATCGCTGCCACTCCGGGGCTTTGCTTGGTCACTTTGAACTGCATAGTTGCAGAAATGAGAGAATTGTACGTCTCTCTGGATAAGATCGTCTGTTCAATAGCATAAATATAAATGTAGTTCAATCAAAACTGGCTGGAATCTACTACAGCGCCAACAACTCGGCTGATCAATTTTATTGGTTTCGATGATCGAAGTTCTTCATTCAGTGACTTGACAATGCTTTGCTCTTGTATGATGGCTTTCTGGCCTGCTGTAGGATGCGTGCCAGGTATAGCCTGTTACACTAGTGATTAGATTTTATGCAAATGGCATGAGTACGTGAGTTCAGCTGGTGTTGCATGTTGGGTTTACATGAAGATTTTGCTTATGTAGCACACGAGAAGAGCTCAGGATTTTGGGATATCCTAGTCATTTTAAAATAAGAAAAATGGGGCATGTAATTTGCTATTGTGTCTCTCTATTGTTAGTTTTTTGTCTGCACTGTTTGCACTCGGTTGTACACGATGCACTTTATGTGGCGAGGACACTTACTTTAGTTCTGAGCTCCGTGTACTGTTGTCTAGCTTTATGTTGTTTATGTAGCACCTGGGTTCTGGACGAACGTTCTCATTTCACAACTCTGTCTGTCTGTCTAGCAAGCTTCTTGACTTAACGGCACACAAAACTCATGGTTCGGACCGTACCTCGGTTTTTTAGTCGCGGTCATTAGTGCGATCTTGTATGATTAACTTACAAGGGGTCTTCTATTTTACAGGTACGCCCCGATTTTATTAATCTGGACTGGTCATTTTCTCACCTTTTGTCTTTTTTTAAATTTTTATTTATTTATTAATTTTTTATTAAAGAAGCCTGAATGACCTTTTTATTTTGTCTACCCGATATACTTATCCTCCACGAATAAGGCCTGCTATTACTCTGCTGTTTTGCTAGGTACCCTACTAGTAATTGGTTGCAGTTGGGAAGCTGGAAGCCTTCGAAAGCAGTTCGTTTGAAGCTGGGAATCATATAAAGAAGCCACTATTGTGAAGCCATTTCAGACCGGATGTCTGACACACCCCCCGAGCACGATCGCGGCAATCTCATTTTTTTCCCCCAAATGAACCACACTAAGAGGATAAACACCTCAGAATCGATCCAACCCGACTAAACCCTGCGCAAACGTTAGCCGCTTCATGCTCTTGTGCTGATCCCAGACTGCAGCATAAACACTTGTAATCTTCTAACCACTGCTGAGATGGAGAAGCGCGCATGCGGTCACCGAGAAGAACTGCACTTCCTCTTTCTGGATGCAAAGGCTGAAGGATTTCACCCCCCCCCCCCCCCCCTCCCCACAAGGTGCTAGATAACGAGACGCGAAACTTGACGGGGAGAGAGAATGGCGCGAGCTTACGCTGCATAGAAATGCTCCTTTTTTTTTTTTTAAGCCTCGTATTCGTGCACTGTAATATATATGCTTTGTGGGTATCTCGGGAGTCGTGCAGTTCGGCACAACGTTCAGGGAACGTATTCGCAAGTCGGGATTGTGTCCGAAGACGAAATCCCCCAACGCCCCATGTCGACCTGTCAAGTGTCAAGAAACCTTGTCCAAATGTTAAAACCCGAAACGCTGGAGATACGGCTTTATCAGATTCCTGGCCGACTCGATGACATCAGTGCAGTAGATGGTTTCTCATGTTTGCTTTCTTAACAAAACCTCCGTGCTTTCTCAGGACGTAGTGTCGTTCTTGAATCTTCGATCCCCCCCCCAAACCAAACTCTGCTCTTTGTTTTTTTTTTTTTTTCTTTTTCCTCCTCCATATCTGGCTTCACAGCATTCTGTCACTGGTACATTCTCTCTCTTCACCAGGTGCACCGTTCGTGTTTCGGTCTGTGACGCATGACACAGGATGTGGAGCTTTCTGTGAATGGTTTCTGTGTAAAGTAAAACGAATGAATAGGTATTTATCAATTGTGCCTAAAAAAGGTGATATGCTGATTGAGAGGAAGATCAGGATGAACGGATTTATAGACTTCCAATTTCATTTGTTCATTAATGAATACGAACACGCGTTGAGACCAGAGCAAGCCGAAAAAGCAAGTCTGTTTCCTTTAAGTGCAAGATGTAGTTTAAACGGAGAGCTGAAACACCACACACACACACACACACACACACACACACACACACACACACACAC
>JAAIIK010000041.1:4665616-4679119 GCA_014706435.1 Silurus glanis | reverse complement strand
TATATATATATATATATATATATGTATATGTATATGTATATCTCCTTGCTAAATTGTCGTCTTCTCTCTCATCACCACTGGAAACCCCTGACATAGAATATAGATTAACATGGCAGAGGTAGAGCTGCATCTTCCTGGAGACAGAACAGGAAAAAACCACCTGCTTTAATTTTTTATTTTTTATTTTTTGCGCCACAAACACGTTTGGGAAAGGGGCCAGTCAGAAGGCAGAAGGCACTTAAGTAAATTGATGATTGCTGTCTGCCTGAACCAAAGAAATAAAAGCAAACTAATTGTAGCATGTTGAACTGCAGACAATCATATTTTTCCATTGCACCGTATTGTATTGAATTTCACCAGTAGCTGCTTCATATGTCTTTATTGTATTGTATCGTTAGAGATACATATATATATGTGGTGTTTTTTTTTTGCTTTTTTTTATTCCTTTTTTTTTTATTTATTATTATTATTTTTTTATTATGAGTGCACTAATATTAAACTGTCATTTATGCAGTAGCCTGAGCTCTGTCTGAGCTGCTCCTATCAAAAATGTATTCACTTGTTTCTGATTCGGGTATTCAGCAGCACTTTGGTATAACCTTTCCATTTTTAGCTTTGGTTTGTCTCTAACTGCAAATCAAATCCAAAAATCCCTCAAAATAGACTCCTAATAATACTGTATCTGTAATATACAATCACACTTACCTCCGAATTCTACATCTCCATCCTCCCTATTCACTGTTTAGATTTGCATTTTCTGCCCCCTAGTGGTCACATTTACTGTTATATTCATGTCTGAATGTTTGCACACATTTAAGTGACGAGCCGCCAGGTGTTCATAAATACACTGATGCATCAGACTAAACCAGGTGGTACTCCATACTCTTCTATAGCGCACACCCTCCTTTAGCTCCCGTTTTATTCCTTTCTTTATTTTCCTCTCCCTTTCCCGCCTTATTTGGCCAGTTTCTGCCTAGAGTCCCGCTCTAATCTTTTATCTCCTCATTCAGTAGAATGAAGACTAAGACACACACTTCCTCTAAGATGCACAAAAGCAGCCACATTTTAAGCTGCTGCTCCTGTGGCTTCACAGGGCAGTGGAACACACACACAGAAAATCCTGAGAAAGAGTCCACCACTGCCTGATTGACTGCTGGCTTTGGGAGCACAGGGTTTCCAACTCACCATCTCTGGATGATTGGGCAAATGCTTTCCTGTATGAAGCGTGTATTAGTATTATTCATTCTTTAAAAAAAAAAACACATCTTTGACCTGCATTGCTCTGAAAAGATCAACTGTTGATGCACTTCTGTCAAAGTGTGTATTTGTGTGTGTGTGTGTGTGTGTGTGTGTGTGTGTGTGTGTGTGTCAGGGTATCTCTGAAGCACCAGATAACTGTGAAGCTATGTCATGAGTCCAATATCAATAATTAAAAAGATATTTTGCTAAAGCTCCACACACACACACACACACACACACACACTGACCTTTCAGCCCTGTAGAGGACACAGAGTGTTTGCTATTTTGGGGACAGGTGGAAGCAGCACATGGTCAGTTGCTCCATTTTTCTGATGAGGCAAAGCAGATTATTATTTGTATTTATTTATATTTAAAGCCTTAGCGACTGAAAGTCTTCAGAGTGCAAAGATTGTTGTCTGTAACTTTCTCCTCTTTCCTCTACAAGGAGGTGTACCGAAGACATTAATGAAACCAAGGAACAGTGGCAGCTTTGCTGTGGTTTGCTCCGGCAGCCTTTGTGCGATGGCCTCTTTGACATTTTGTTCCACGTAGAAAAGGTGGTGAGTGTTGTGAGAACGTAGGACCGGTCTCCCCCTTTCCTGCTCGTCTCAGTGGTATGTCCCGCTTTCCCATGTCTAGGACAGGAACTAGAAAAGTTTGTCGTACGGCTGTGAGTGCCAATCAAACGCCTCAGACACGTAACACCTGGCCCAGCCCTGTCACCCAAGTGTGTGTGTGTGTGTGTGTGTGTGTGTGAGTGTGTGTGAGAGATATGCGCTGTGATTCGGGAGCGAGTGGAAGGTATGCGGTGGCAGCGCCGAGCGTGAAAGAGCTACAGTTTGGAGTAGATTCTGAGCTGCCGCCGTCATCATGGTGCGTGAGCGCAATACGCCGCCGCTGCCGGGCTCCGACTGCTTTACACATGCACATACTGACTGATGAACCTGAAGGTAGTGTGCGTGTGCGTGTGCGTGTGTGTGTGTGTGTGTCAGCCTTGTGTCTCTGTTCATATGCGTGTGTGTGCGCCAGTTGTCGCAGTGTGTTAGTGTATACTTATCATATTGTGCGCGTGTATGCTTTTTTTTATTTGATTCTTGCATCACAAAATGTGTGTGTTAGTTGGCGTTCGCTAGATCAGAGATCTTAAAGTTAAAAGTTAGATGTTTTTATTTAGTTATTTATTTTCTTTACATTTGACCATTTTTGTTTACTCGCATATCATAAAATACCAGGATTAAACGGGCAATGAATCCAAATGAAGTCTCACCCAGATCGCATTTAGCCATCAATAGGCTTTTGTGCTGATGAGACGAGTGTATGTTGGTCTCGCGAAAGTGTTCCGCCGTTTAGGAACACAGTCATTATTGTTGGAAAGAAAAACGTCTTTCTCCGACTCGGTCCGTCTGTTGATCCGCATTCCAACTCGAAGTCAGTTGTCTTCCCAGCGTTCCAGACTTCGGAGGCCGTTGGCTTGCGAGTCTGTCATTTCCTAAAACAAATAAGTGCCTTGTGAATCAGCAAAAAAACAAGTATCCGAAACCTAAAGTCGAGCGCTAGAGGAAAGGAGATTTTTACAGCCTCTAAAGCTAAACCCGTTTAAAAAAACGAATCCTTCAACCTGATTGCGTTCAAGACCTTATTTTTGACGATGGAACCATCAGAACCGGACGACCTCTTTTCATAAGACAGGAGTTTCGACAGAAGTTTGTGGATGCCTGGTCTTTAGATTCGGACGTGCTTTTTAGACGTCCCATTCAACAATTTGCTGTTATAATATCCTTTACTCTATTTGGAAGATGTTCCACGAGATTTTGGCTCATTCACCCACAAGGGTGTTGGTAAACTCAGGTACTGATGTACTGATGCCTGGGGTGCAGTCAATGATCCAACTCATCCTAAAGGATGATAGTGTTTAGAGAACTATAGCAGGAGATCTTCCAATCCAGCCCATATAAAGCATATGTTCCTGGAGCTGGCTTTGTGCACAGGGGCAGTGTTACGCTGAAACAGGTTTGGATCTCCTAGTGGAAGTGAAATAAACAATTGTATCCTATCACATGCAGTGACCTCATTTAGAATTGTGTGGCTCCAACAGGTTGAGGAAGAACCACCATATGGCTGGAAATGTCATGTCATTGTTTTGTCCATATATAATGGCTCTTGATCATTAAGTGTACATTGCATCCAGACCAGATCTTATGTGACAGGAACCTTAACTTCTTACCAGGATGCTAGAAGATATTAAACATTGCTCTATATTAAAAACATCTGCACCGACTAGGAGTGTCTTTATGTCCACCGATCAGATATAACATTAAGACCACCTGCTTGATATTGTGTGTCTCCCCCACCCTTTTGCTGCCCAAACAGTCCTTAACCCGTTGAGCATTATCAGCATTAACTTCTTCAGCAATGCACCACATGCATCAATGAGCCTCGGCCTCCCATGACCCTGTCGCCGGTTCACCACTGTTCCTCCCTTGGAGCACTTTTCATAGATACTGAGCACTGCCGACCAGAAACACCCCACAAGAGCTGCAGTTTTGGAGATGCTCTGACCCAGTCATCTAGACATTACAATTTGTCAAACTCGCTCAAATCCTTATGCTTGCCCATTTTTCCTGCTTTGAACACATCAACTTTGAGGACAAAATGTGCACCTGCTGGCTGATATTTCCCACCCACTAACGGGTGCCATGATGAAGAGGTAGTTTTATTCACTTCACCTGTCAGTGGTCATAAAGTTATGCCTGATCGGTGTATTTTCTGATGCGCATGCTCGACAGAATCCACCGAAAGGAAATAACTCATAAAATCTTCATCTAAATCTGAAAAGGGTTTGCATTAGACACTTGCTGCATCCATGATGTTCATTTTCAAACCCTGGTAGAAATATTCTGAGAACTGAATATGATCTAGATCTATTCATGCACATGGAGCATCCCCACACAATAATGGTAAACACATTCGAGAACTTGGCTTCTTCCTGGCTTTAGGATTTACCTTTAGGTACCTTTAGCAGGGCTGTTGGAGGCCTTTCTTTTCCTTGGCTTGGAGTTGCAGCCCAGCATGGAGTTTGACATCCTTTATGTTGGGTTTGAGGTCATATCCATCTGGCCTGGATCTGAATCTTTCCAGTCTAGGGTGTTTCTAGAATGGCTCTGGGATGGGAGGAGTCTCAGAAAGCCTTATTATTATAACATTATATCAGTCATATTTGTCCCTGGCATACGCTACATACACTATATTTCCAAAAGTATTGGGTCACTGAATCCCTATCAATGCCTGTTATACTTACAGGGGACTGTAGATAGCACGTCACATAGAACAAAAGAAATGGCAAAAGTAATCTAGCTTCATTTTTCTCTGAAAATGTGTTCATAGTTCAAACATGCTACGCTGAACCTCAGTAACTTGTGCAACTCTTCTAATAAACCAGATCTTGTTGAATTGTCAATCCTCTTATTTTACAGAGAAAACAGTGTTCTGTCTAAACGCTCAAGTGTTTTGGCGAAATTTGTGAAGCCTGCAATAAATAATGAATAAATGTCACCTCACAAGAAAAAGCTGAATCATTAACTATTATAAAGAATTAGTCTTAATTATACAAATCATTTACACCGTATCAATTTTTAATTTGGAAGCCGGGAACTTATTTTGCAAGTCTTGCTGTTTAATGTACACAACTAGAGGTCGTCCGATTCATCAGTTTTGGCAGATAGCTGGAACTAAAAAACACATGTATGTTGTGATTTTATTTACAGGTAGTTGTCAACTTACGACCACGATTGGGACTGACAGACCGGTCGTAACACGATTTGGTCATAAGTAGAGTAGGCTATATGTACAGTACTGTGAAATTATGCCGGAAGCTGGTAAAAAAAATAACGTATGCCGCGGCTACCGATTGTGGTCGTAAAGTCGAATGGTCGTAAGTTGCATAGGTTGTAAGTCGACGACTACCTGTAATCTGTTTTGACTCGTATTGTTCGCATAGTTTTGTATAGCCTCTCCTGTCTTGTTTAGTCTTAAGTTAAATGTATAGTGTTATTTATGTCTGTACTTTTAATAGTCACCAACAGCTGGAACGAAATTCCTCGTATCAACGCACTTGGCCAATAAACCTGATTCTGATTCTGATACTGATAGTTTTTCCGGGTTGCGTCCATAGCTGGAGCGGCTGCTTTTATTATACAGTACGGGAGCGGCCTCTAGAGGCGAGTCATTGCCGCCATATGCTATTTGTTGAAGTGTCTTTTTATTTATTTATTTTTTTTTTATATATATATTTTTTTTATTTTGGTTTTATAGTTTAACTTTTTGTTTCAGTTTGAATGCATGGCTTTCCCACCCTCAATATTTATTAATATAATTCATATATTAATTTCATTTAGCAAATTTTCATGATTCATTTTTTTTCCCATTCTTATTAAGTTCAGTATTCTTTTACATGGAGAGTTGTGCTTATTCATTTTTTTTATCCAGTATCCATTTTAAAAGCTATCGATTTATTAATCAGTTATTGGAACCAGATTACAGATCAGCTTTGGGCATTTAACCACTGTTTGGTATAAATTTGCGCTTACTGAGCGTAAGATGGAGCCTAGTCATCAAATACTGTGTGTATTAGACTCACTCTAATAAACTTGGGCCACTTCTACCTCCATGGCTTTTCCCTGGCCGTCCACACACAGACGTCGTCTACCTTGCGTCTATATGCGGCTAAAGATTGTTGTTTAGACTTTGGAGTAAATGTTGGATAAATCCTGGATGCTAATATTGCGTTATATATTGTAGTAAGTAATTGTTTTTAAATGTGGACGAGGTCATGATGCGAGCTCTTTTCTTCCACTACTACTTTCTTTTTTGGGTAAAATTTGAAGTTGAAGAGCATTATATTTCCTTAAAATTACTAAATAGGAGCCAGTTGTTCACTGACCTGAAGTGCTTGCTTCTGAATATGATTGGGGGGGGTGTCTCTTTATTACCGTGAGCACTTTGGTTTATTAATAGAGCCTAAGTGGAAGTAGAGAGCTCGGGAACATGATTGGCGTTTTGTGTAGATGATGTTCGCTCTCTCTCTCTCTCTCTCTTTCTCTCCCCCTCCCTTCTCTGGGCGCTTGTTTGCTGCATACTTTTAATTAGTACAAAATCCATTTAAATGGACGTATTCAGGGCTCACTGGGCATTTTAATGTGATTTTTAAAGTATGTTTAGTTCTATTCTTCATCTTGGTCTCTTTCATTTCACTCCGATTCTATTCTCCCCCCCCTCTCTCTTTCTCTCTCTCTCTCTCTCTCTCTCTCTCTCTCTCTCTCTCTGACTCTACTGTCGAGCCTTTGACATTCCTTGGCCCCATCTGGTGTCTGCATGGCTTATTTGTCTTGGCTGAAGCAGCTTTGTTCTCTTAACAGTTTTAACCCAATAAAGTGCTTGTATTTCTCTTGTAGGAGAAGAAGGTCAGACTTGTGGATTGTTGTAATTAGAGTTACGTTGCAACTGATCAGCCTTTTTAAAAAGCATAGTTTTGTATTGTGTGCTTCATAATTATTGGCCCTCACGGAAATCCTATTGAGAACCTGTATCCTCAAAAGTCCTCAAATGAAATACAGGCAGAAACAATACATGGCCACAGACAGGCAGAAACTTTACATGGCCACAGACAGACATATTTCTTTATTTTATTTTATTTTATTTTATTTTTACTGATTCATCGGTTTGATAGTTCATTACTGGAAACATCTATCTACAAAATCGACAAAAATCCATACCGATAGTTTTACTGGGTTGCTTACTACAGTGCGAGAGCAGCCTCTAGAGGCGAATCACTGATGCCACGTGCCGTTTATTTGAATCGTCTGTTTTCATTATCATTCATTTTGGATGTAACTGTTTTTTTTTATATATATTTCGAGTGTTAATTTTGTCTCGGTTCAGTTAGAATGCGTCTTTTATTTTCCTTTATATTTATTTTCATATATATAATAATTACATTTATCTCATTTAGCACGTTTTCATTTAGTACTGTTTCGCGTGGCGTATTTTGTTTGTTTTTCAAACTATCAGTTTATTAATCGTTATCCGCAAGTCCGATCCAACCTAGCTTTCGGTATCTGTAAAATCGGTTCAATGGATGACAGAGTTCTTTTAAATTATTTGCATACAAAATATTTTGTCCATGCACCATGTATGACCGATTTAAATTTCGACCAACCTGTTGAATGTTTTCAAAGTGCATTCTGCATAATTATTGGAACAGAGTATTTTGTGATTTTTTTTCAAAATGTCAATAATGCTGTTGCCATTGTGAGTTATTTTACATGTAATAACATCCACATTGTAATATAATTGTTGGGGATGAAATTAAATCTTTAAACATGCCGACTGTCTTGGAAAAACAAACAAAAGTCAAGTTTATTTCTATAGCGCTTTTCACAACAGACATTGTCTCAAAGCAGCTTTACAGAAATCAACAGTCAAGGTGAATGGTGTGCATTTATCCCTGATGAGCAAGCCGTGGCGACTGTGGCAAGGAAAAACTCCCTTAGATGTTATGAGGAAGAAACCTTGAGAGGAACCAGACTCAAAAGGGGAACCCATCCTCATTTGGGTGACATCAAGAGTTTGATCATAAATCTTGGCATGTGCGTTATAGTTTGGAACATTGACACCTTTTCGCAATACAATGTGCATCCCATCAAGGGAGGAGCAACATATCAGGATGCTATAGTTTTTTTTTTTTTTTTTTTGTGTATGTTTTCCCATATAGCATGGTGTAGATTTAACCCAGTCACTGGGCCTCCTGGTGCCTTGCGTTCCTCTGATCGGCCCTCTTTCAAAACTTTTTATTTTTCACCCGAGCGTCTTTGAACCGAGTTCCGTCAACAGTGAACCTATTGTGATTTTGGAGCCTGGACGAAAGCTTGTCCTTCCAGACAACCTCGTTCTTGTGAACATCATCAAAGCACCTCATAGTGCTAATCTTATCTTTGGAGCATGCACCAGCCTCTTAAACTCTGTCATCTCTCTTCGTTTTGTCGTTCTCTCATTTTTCTCTCGATTTAGTTTAATGAGTAACTTCAGGCCGATTTTGTGTTTTCATAAGACAACCATATTTAAGCGTGTATGCTTTGGCCTGTCCTTTAATTTTCTATTTAATGTGTAACACACACAACCTTTATCTTAGTCATTCTCTGGGCACAGCTTGTTGAACCCTAGCGATAATCTGCATCTGAGCATGGCTGCGTAATGGACGATGAGTCAGATGATATGGAGGCATGTTTTCCCACAACGAGATTAAGTCTAATGCGGAGCCATTCTCACAGGGCGCTCTTCAATTAAACTTGCTTTGAAGTGGAGAAGCAGACATCATCCAGGTCAGCAAAAGTCCCCCGCTCTCCATCCAGAAAAGGGGCTCGTCAGATTTCATCTCGGTTTTTGAAAAGACAGTGGGTTTGGACAGATTTATGTAGCACTGAAGAACAGGGTGTTGACCGAATGCAGCCTTTAGATAACAGGCCTGTGCTGTGATTTGAGATTTTGTTTTCTGTTTGACTGTGGATAAATTCCATGTGCATGTTCCTTTCGTTCATATGCAACAAACCGAGTCATTAACGCTATCAAGATCGACAAACAAGCACAAGTAGTCCCCAATATTTTCATGCTTTTGTTGCATCGTTAACGTCAAAGGTTTGGAAAACCGTACATTTACATTGTTCGCCTTGATTCCTCTTACTGTTACTGCCTGCTGCTGCACATTGCCTTACTGTTGACCTTGCGATGCAGGTGACTGGGCAGGCCATTCCATGATATAGAACACTCCAGCTGACTGTTTGCTCTTTAACGCTTACACATGTGGGTCATTGTCTTGTTGTGCGGTGAAGTCGTTTTCCAATTAGCAGCATTTCAGTCGGAATTGCATGGTGATTAATTTGGGAATGGTGGCCAAGTTGGGTCAGTCTTCTTTTTCACCCGGAACAAGTCTCCAAAACAACCCCGAACTATTAACCCTCCACCTCCATGTTTGACTCTGGGTGTTTGGAAGTCTGCTAACATCATCTCTGCTGTTCTCCATCTTACATAAGTTCTTCTGTTCGAGTCAAAAAAATGTCCATTTGGACTCTACAGAACTTCCTTCCAGTCATTTACTGTCCAATTCTTGGACAAGAATGTGTCTCAAAAATATTAGGTGTTTCCAAACGTTCGACATGCACTGTAGCTCTGCAAAGCCTCCACACGTATCTAATATTCAGTTAGATCTGGTTGCTAACCCAAATGAGGATGGGTTTCCCTTTTGAGTCTGGTTCCTCTCAAGGTTTCTTCCTCATAACATCTAAGGGAGTTTTTTCTTGCCACAGTCGCCACAGCTGCTCATCAGGGATAAATGCACATCGTTCACATTAACTGTTAAATTCTGTAAAGCTGCTTTGAGACAATGTCTGTTGTGAAAAGCGCTATAGAAATAAACTTGACCAAGTAATTCTACACTACATTTTCTCTTCATGATTTATGACACTTATAATTTGTAACAGCAAATGACTGTTGTATGAATCAGCAGGTTTTTTGTTTTGTTTTGTAAGCAGAACCCCAGACTAAACACGATCTGCTTTGTGTCTGCTTTCTCACAGCAGATAACACGGCCCTCACAGGAAGAAAAGTCTGAGGACAAGAACGAGGAGGAAAAGGCAGAGAAATCCGACAAGAAAGAGGAAGACGATAAGAAGGACGAGGAGGAGAAAGATGAAAAAGAGGACACGAAGTAAGCGCCGTTTTGATTGATTTTTTTATTTATTTATTTTTTTTTATTTATTTTTTTCTTCTTCTGAAGGTCGTTTTAACTCCAAAGTCAGATTGTTGGCTCCTGTTGTAGCTCTGACATCACTAATCTTTTAGAAAACCTAAATCCATGCAGTCATTTCCATCGAAAAGACTTATACCACAGAAGGTTTTTTTTTTTTTTTTTTTTTTAAGCTGTTTATACAGGACCACTACTTGAGAACCATTTATAAGTAGTTTCTGGCTCTCTCCATCTCTCTCTCCTTTTCTCTGCGTATCACGGTCCATTTCACAAATCATATTTTTTTGTTAGAAGCACATCGGGATCGAGCTTCTGTTTCTTTCACTTCTGAGAATAGGACGGCTTTTATCAGCGCAGCGGGTCTGGAAATCTTTAATGAACGCAGATGGGCGAAATCTGCCGCGTCTCATTCGCAGAGTTTCTTGTCGAAAAGGCCTTCTGTCTAACGGCATTAACACATTTGGAGCGAGCTCATATTTCTCAATCGCAGCGCCGTCAATATGCAGTGCTCCCGATCCTCTGTGTGTTGCTGCGGTGTTGTAGGAAAACTGAATGTAATGGCCGTAGAATTGACACTGGAGACTCCTTCCTGAATTGCTAAATATCTCTCAACCCAAAGGAAGCGAGACTAGAAGTAGTAGAGATTAATGATTTATGTATTTTTTTTCCATAGACATAGGAACCAAATAAAAGAAAATAAGCACTTGAATCACAATCAAGAAACACAGCAGCACACAGTATGTATAAATACAAAGTACAATACAAAATACAGTAAATGGACAAATATATTGCGACAGCCATCTGTGCGTCTTCCCCAAACTGTTACCACAAAGTGGAATGACCGTTACGTAGCACTGGTGACTTCTCTCATAATTGCTCAACACCTCTAACCTTATAGGAAAGATTGACTATATTGATGATTACGCTCATGCTGTAAAAGTTCTAGCGATTAAACAATTATTTTAAGACATGCCGTTTGACAAGAAATTATTTAGCACTATCCGAAGTACACTAAATGGACAGAAGTAATGGGATGTGTGGTTCTGTCCCTAACGGTTACCACAAAGTCAGAGGCACACAAGTATAAGATGTCTCTGGATCCGAGAGCATTGTAATTCACTAGAACTAGAAGACCCAAACCTGTTCAAGCATGGCGATGCCACTGTGCACAAAGCCACCTCCTCGTTCATACGAAGTAGTATCGAAACGTTTCAAAACTGGTTTTGTAACACGCCAACAGATGGCAGCACAAGGGTGCTGGAATAGTCACAGGGAGCACCGACCTTCATAAGTCCGTGTGGCAAAAGACATCGTCCTGGAGCCGTGCGTCTGGTGATATCCCACGTGCGTTACCACGTCTGCTATTCTGATCGCGTGCGCACCCTGTCGCCGAGCTCTCTTCACATGCGAGTTCCTCGTTGAAAACAAGATGATCTCACTTTCGCACCCAACCTACTCATTAGATTTGGCTCCTCCGGACTTCACCCCTTTCCCGAAGATGAGGATCGAGCTCAAGGGTCGCTGTTTTGACACCATTGCGGACATCCAGCGCGAATCAAAGAAGCTGCTTGACACGCAAGCGGCAGGAACGCTAGGAGCGCTGTATTGATGCGCGAGGGGTTTACTGTTTTAAAGGTGATGGTGTATAAACATAGATAAATAAAGTACTTTCTACTGGCTGAATGAGCACAAACCTCCACAAGCACATTCCAAACTCTAGTGTAGAGAGTGATGACTATAATAACACTAAATGTGGAATGGGATGTTCTAAGAGCACACACGAATCTTATAGTCTCCTGTCTACAAGCCTTTGTCCATATGTGTTAGGAAAAATATGCTACGCTCGGTTGAAAAATGATTCAAAATGGTTTTTTTATTTTTCAAAAACCTTTTATTTCCCCTATTGTTCTAATTGAACTTACTATACACCCTGTTTACACTTTGTTCCACTTCATGGTTCAACCTCAATTCCACAAACACACACACACACGCGCACTTAAGACCCTAATGACGAGACGGCCATGTTCGTTTCCTGCTTTACTCTGTTTTGAAAAGAATGACATTTCAGATTCGCCACAAAATTTCCTGACGCATTCAGGGGCGTGTTTTTTCACACACATCTGCTTGTTTGGTACAGGGACATTGGCAAAGACAAAGAGAAGTGTGAAGGAGAGGACGAGGAAGGGAAGGAGCAGAGCACGCCACGCGGCCGCAAGACTGCTAACAGCCAGGGTCGGCGTAAAGGCCGAATCACAACACGCTCTATGGCCATCGAAGCGGCTAGTACTGCCACAGAGGAAGCACCAGCACCACCCCCTCCCCCACCACCGCCACCACCACCTGAGCCTGGTAATACACACACACTCTCTTATACCCCGTTCAAAACACAATAAAATGTGTTTAATCTAGGTGTGTTTAATATATAGTCTATTATAAGAGCATTATTACTATCATAGTGACTCTTTTTTTCATATTCATTGCTATTAAAATCAAAATATTTGCTCACGGATGAATGTGGTTGGTGGGTGAATCTAACAAATAATTAGGCTATGGTAATAACTAGAGGTCGAACGATACTGATAGCGAAGTTGAATCGTACTTGCCGATAACCGATTATTTAACCGATTTTTTTATTTTTTTTTAAATGGATGCTGAATAAAAAAAAAAAATAAAAAAAAACACGCCATGTAAAATAGTACTGAACTTTATTACGAAAAAAAAAAGCACAATCATGAAAATGTGCTAAAAGACATAAATACGAATATATTAATTAATAATTATAAAATTAATTTATTCGAAATATAATATAGCGCTCTTTGTGCAACGCACAGCCTGGCGTGTAAAAACAAACAGCACGTGGCGTCAGGGATTCGCCTCTAGAGGCCGACAGCGGAACTGAAGCCGGAAAAACTATCGGTATGGATTTTTGCCAACAGTTCCAGCAATCAACTATCGTTGCCTCTACCTCTATTAATAACTAAGGCAAATTTTTGTTTAAAAGCCAACCTTTTATTAAATACAGATATGAGATGAGTAAAACACATTTTAAATTCTATTTTTAAGATATGTGTTTGGCATTTTACAGAGGGCCATTCCAAATGTGGGGGTCGGAGAGCTCACATTTCTTACAAGTGTTTTGTTTTGTTCTACTCTTCTGAAGATTTGTTTTTGATTAAAACTGAAAAACTCTCGGATCAGCACTTTGTTATCCATCTTTGCGTGTTCATCAGTGTAACATGGTTTACATACGAGTCCCTTATGGCACACAGATCTGTGCTCCTCCTAAACAGACCTCTGAAAGGGATGGCAAAATAGGGAAAAAAAAAAAAAAACTCTTCTTGTCTCCAAACTAGTTTTACTGGAGCCTGTCCCTCCTCCCAAACCAGAGCCGGTGCCGAAGCCAGCACGTGAACTTACTAAGCTCGCTCCTGTGACCCCCATGGACAACCAAGCACGAGGTATATACA